>JAAWXA010000239.1:25770-38014 GCA_038090715.1 Florisuga fusca
TGTATAAGAGACAGCTCGTAGATACTCTCACCCCCTGAGTGTCTTCCCCAGCTGTGAACATCTCAGGAGGGATCTGCTGTGGTGTGGCTAGACCCCTTGTTAGGCACCCAGGAATCCACCTAGGTGAGCACCTTCAGAGAACAATGTTTAAATTCTCTTCATCAGGAAGGAGTTGTCTCTTTGCCTTGAGAAAAGCAACTGCTAGCAATCAAGTGACATAAGAGAATAGCATGATTTTAAACATGGCAGACTGTCTGCATGAAAGACTAAGTGGTGATTAAAATGCGTTAACTAGATATTTTTTAGAAGATACTTTTTCATGGTCTAGACAGGATGAGGTGATAGTTGTGTTAGTTGTGCTTGTTTATTAACCTCCAGAGTCCTTCCTAAGTGAAATAACTTCTCAGATAAATAGATCATCCTCCTTTCCTTGTCAATTAACTACCACTTTCTTGCTATGCTTCTTTATCACTGAATTACTGTCCCTACTCTCCCCTTCTGACACCTCACTGATTACTTCATGTTATCCTCACCTTGCATGCACTTTTATTGCCCATCTAATACCCCCACCTTCTTGCCTTCCATTTGCTAAATATCCAGTCTCAAGCTTTTCCCTGAGTCTTGAACTAATTTCTGACTTTATGGGCTGTATCTTTATTCTGCAGAGGGAGGGGTAAGGTAAGTCTGGAAAAAAAAGGAGGATAAGCAGCAAGATCAGTAAAACAGACATGCCATAAACAGTCTTCCTCAGAAAATCTGACAAGTGAAGGGGATTACATTACTCTTGCTGGTCCTGCAGATTACACCATGTGGCAGGTCATGTATACACTCCTCACGTATTGCAACACTCCGCTGCAGATTAGGGATGCAATATGAGCTGTGCTCACTGGCTTACCCTTTCTGTCAGTTTAGGTCTCTTCCCATGCAAAACATGCTTTAAAAATGCTAAGAAGCAAAAAGAAACCCCTCTAGCTTCGAGAAAAGGAAAGGTTTGAAGGTGTGACAGCCTAGAATCTCTCTCGAAGCATTTCTTTTCAGACTCAGGTTACTGGATTCCTTTACGCTGAAACTGACAAGTAAAACCCATGAGAAACATGTTGCTCATTTTCCAAATTATGAAAGTGACCATTTATATCCTAAATGTTACTTTGCCATAACCTGTATGCTTTATGTCCTTGTGAATGATCTTGAAAAATGGGTACAGGGAAGGGCAGAAAATCACTTGATACCACATTGTTCAGGACCATAAAAACACAGCATCTGCAGGCTGTGAAGAGTTAAGAAACACTAAGTAATTAGACAATAAATTAGCAAATATTAATTCATTATTGAAAAATGCAGAAATGCACATTATGAAAAGCAATCATACACGTACAGACTGAACAGCTTTCAGCTTGCTGTGGCCAGTTGGAAAAAAAATACCAGTCTAAACACATAGATATTGTAGGAACAGTATAGGACATTCCCGGTTAGCAATTCTAGCATGTAAGAATTCACTGGGTGGCAAAAGCAGTAACTTTTTCAGCTATGTTAAATTAAATTGTCAAACATGTAGCTGCAGGATGTTGTACAACCCCAAAACTTAAGAGTTACCTAAAAGAATTAGATCAATTCCTGAAACTCCTTGGATGATGAGTAGACACTGACACACAAATCTGGATATGAAAAGTCACTGATTAATAGATTGCTGAGATCTGGGCGATTGGATCAGAGAGCATCAGTGCATAATTCTCCATCCTTGTTTTCTTCCCTCTGTATCTGCTTTTGGCCACTAACTGATGCACTAGTACATCAAAAGTACATAGCCAATGATAGATACGCACCAGTTCAGTGACAACACAGCCCTACATGAGGACTATCACCACCTCAGACCAGGAAAAAGCCCTGGCCCAAAGACTTTCACTGTCATCAACTTGGACAGGGCTTATTTAGAACTTGTTAAGCAGTTTGCCCTTCTTTTTAAAGAGGGACAGTGAGACTTAAAACATATGAAAGCCTGAGTATTAGGGATGCTTAAATCACAGAATTAAGGGGCATTTTGTGTGATTAGTACATCCCAAAACAAGCCAAGAGATCTGTCACAGAACCTGTGACAGCCTTGACGCACAGCCACTAGACTGTCTTGAAGTCTAGCATCATCTTGGCATTTTAAAAGATTTTACTATTTTCTTCCATAATCTACTGGCCTAACCATTCCTCTTCTGTTACTATTTCTGAAGAACATGGAATTTTCTTAAGATTCAAAACACCTCTTTTTGCAACCAAGAGCTCCAAGGGCTTTTTTTGTGTGTGAAATCTCTTACAGTCCTTTTTACTACCTAGAACCACAGATCAGTTCCTCCTAATGTAGCTTTCAGCCTGGGATGGTGGCTAGAAATATGCAGCAAAGAAAAATAAGCCATACTAGAAAACCAAGTCAGAGGGAGCACTGAAGAAGACAGGTCAGACAATACTCTTCGGCGTCCCAACACATTTAATCTGTGCCTGGTGAGCTGAAGCGATCACTGATTGTTTGTGGTATGCAAGAAACCAATTGTGCTTCATCAACCAGAGCTGTAGCCTTCCTTCCCCTTTCATCTTTGACTTGTCAAGTTGTCCAGGAAAAGAAAGATGAAATAGACAAAAAATTAAACGGTTTTCTGGCAGCTTTCCACAGAACTTTCAAAAGTTATTTTTTGTTTTGCTTTTGCTAATTTATTTTATTTCAAATGTGCACCATTGTATGGTCCATTTTGTTGCTCTTCAAGAATCACCAGAAATACTTCCAGCCCACAAGGCATTATTATCGTAACTAGCAAGAATGTGGACAGAGCTGTTTTTTCTACTTGCAGAAAATTTGACTGATGCCTAGTTCAGCAGCTAGGGTTCTCTATCTTTTGGCCCTATTACTAAAGAAGAAAATTAAGACACTACAGCATGGCATGGCAAACATTGGCACTGATTTATTGAAATCTAGATTCTAACAGTATTAAAGCACAAACAGGATTCAAAGCAAAAGGAGTCCTACCCTACAAAACAAATTCTGTACTTTAGGAATCAAACATTTCTGTGATGACGTTGAAATTATGAGCTGATGACCAGATTTCTTCACTTGCACATCTCTTCCTATAAGGAAAGAGTCAGATACAAAATCATGAGGTAGCTCTCAACTGTCCCAGCATGATGTAACAGTAAGGGGTTGATCCATCTGTTCGGAGGCACTACGAGTACCTGCTAATCCTCTTTGCCTTATTATCGTGTAACAAAAGTTTTTTTAAAAATGCGCAGATAAAATGCATTATTTCGAGTCTGAATGTTGTTCACTTAGAAGTCCGATCTTTTCCGCTATAATTTTTCTCACCATAGACAGATACCTCTGTAACAAGACAACAGAAGGGTCACTCTGATGGACATTACCCACAAAAACCCAGTGAAGATGACAACACAGCCTCAAGTCTTGATCTGCCAAGTGGGATACAGTGTTACCCTAAGGGCTTGGCACAGGTCAGGATAGTCACAAGAGAACACTGAAGGGAAAGCATAAAAATAGGATGCTCTGGAAGCACCTAGGCTGTCTTTTCAACTAAAAAGTGTTTATTACCTAAAAAAGCAGTTATGCAGCAAGCACAGAATCGTCACAGCTGGAAACCACCCTCAGAGTCTGACCCTCAACCAAGAAAAACACCATGACCACTAGAGCATGTCCTGAAGTGCCATGCCTACATGTTTTTTTAATGCCTCCAGGGACGGTGATTCTACTACCTACCTGGGAAGCACATTTCAGTGTCTGGCTACTCTTTCAGTAAATAAATTCTTCCTGATATTTAGATTAAACTTCCCATGGTGGGGCAATCCTATTGATTTTAATCCATCCAAAGACATTTCAGTTTATGTTTCTCTTCCTATCCAAAAAAATCACCCTCAGAAGCAGATATACCCCCACATTTTTTAAACGTGGATTTGGAACCAGTTCCAGATCTAGACATGTCCAATCAGAGATGGCAGATTAAGCCCAGTCATAANCCCTCACGCAAGGGCACAACTCAGACACGGCCGCGAGCATTGCCAGCTTATCTGCTACAGCTGCAGCTGCTGCCTCTGCCCCCACAGACACTGCTGATGCTCAGAAAGCAAGCCCTGCTGCTGCTACTGCTGCAGACACCACAGCCTCTCCCCCACAGCCCACAGAATTACTTGTTGACCCTGTAACTAGGAGAAAAGGAAAACAATTGAAATCAGAATTCAGCCTTAACCCTTCAAAGTCTGAAGAGGATGACCAGGTGATAGAGGAAATAGGGGATACTGCCTCTCCTTCTAGATCACCTAGGGCAGCTAGAGCAGAGTCAGATGACAACGACTCAGACCTAGACTTTGATCAGCCCTATTCCATGAGGGACTTGCGTACTCTGAGAAAAGACTTCAGCCGTTTTTCAGGTGAACCACTGCTCACTTGGTTACTCCGATGCTGGAGTGATGGGGCTGCTACCATAACATTAACTCAGAACGAAGCCAGGCAGTTAGGATCCCTGGCCAAAGATGCAGGTATTGATCGGGCATTTGGGGAAAACAGTAGACCCACCAGCCTATGGAGACGACTTTTGTCAGCTGGAAGAGACATCCCTACAAAGACGAAATAGACTGCCCAAAGATTAAAGCACCCACACTTGAAAAAGTTTGGGCTGGAAAGCAGCGTTAAAGATCACGCAGCTCGACACGCGTGGTCCCCGCTTACCCGGTGTGGCGGCGGGGAAGGGCGGCAGCGGGAGGAGCCAGGCCAAGAGGAGCAGGGACCCCCGCAGCATCTTCACCGCCTGCCCGCCGTGTGAGCCCGGTGGAGAGCAGGGCCCGGACAATACTCCAGGGGCTGCCCTGAGGAGCGGGGCCGGGCTGAGCACGCTGGGGCCACCCAGAAATGCGTGCCTGCATTTTAGAGGCAGGTGAAAGCCCTCTTGAGGCCTCCACTGATTAGCAAAAGCGTAGCTCGGGGGCAGCGCTCTGCTCTGCTCTGCTGTGCCCGGTCCGGCTGGCCTGGCCAGGCCCGGCCCGGGCCCGGGCCCGTGGGGTTAGAGGGAGATGCTCTCGGATTTGGTATTTCCTCCTCCGGGCCCGAGGAAGGCCTGGCACCCCTGACAGCATGGATGTTTGGTTTGGGGTTTTTTTTGGTTTTGGGTTTTGGTTGGTTTTGGTTGGTTCGTTTTGTGGGATCTTTTGTGGTTTGTTTGGTTTATTGTGGGTTTTTTTTGTTTGTTTGTTTGTTTGTTTGTTTGTTGTGTTTGGTTTTGTTTTGGTTTTTGTTGGTTTTTGGTTGGTTATTTGTTTAGAATTTAATACATTTTCTTATAACCCCAGCTTGGGAGGACATATGAAGTTTTCTGGATGTCTTTATTTTTAGTAATCCTTTTGCACATGATTATATTGTCATGAAATAAAACTAGCTTTTTTTAATGTTACTTTGTAGAGAAAAAGGAAGAAATCGGCCTTCATTGCACCAGAATTCCAGCCTTCCTCCCCATTCCTGTCAAAGAGCCTGCCTAGATCATCAAGATTTGGTCCTTTTGCCTTTACATTTGTGAGCAGTCCCATAAAAAATTAAAGGGAGTCACTCGTAGATACTCTCACCCCCTGAGTGTCTTCCCCAGCTGTGAACATCTCAGGAGGGATCTGCTGTGGTGTGGCTAGACCCCTTGTTAGGCACCCAGGAATCCACCTAGGTGAGCACCTTCAGAGAACAATGTTTAAATTCTCTTCATCAGGAAGGAGTTGTCTCTTTGCCTTGAGAAAAGCAACTGCTAGCAATCAAGTGACATAAGAGAATAGCATGATTTTAAACATGGCAGACTGTCTGCATGAAAGACTAAGTGGTGATTAAAATGCGTTAACTAGATATTTTTTAGAAGATACTTTTTCATGGTCTAGACAGGATGAGGTGATAGTTGTGTTAGTTGTGCTTGTTTATTAACCTCCAGAGTCCTTCCTAAGTGAAATAACTTCTCAGATAAATAGATCATCCTCCTTTCCTTGTCAATTAACTACCACTTTCTTGCTATGCTTCTTTATCACTGAATTACTGTCCCTACTCTCCCCTTCTGACACCTCACTGATTACTTCATGTTATCCTCACCTTGCATGCACTTTTATTGCCCATCTAATACCCCCACCTTCTTGCCTTCCATTTGCTAAATATCCAGTCTCAAGCTTTTCCCTGAGTCTTGAACTAATTTCTGACTTTATGGGCTGTATCTTTATTCTGCAGAGGGAGGGGTAAGGTAAGTCTGGAAAAAAAAAGGAGGATAAGCAGCAAGATCTGTAAAACAGACATGCCATAAACAGTCTTCCTCAGAAAATCTGACAAGTGAAGGGGATTACATTACTCTTGCTGGTCCTGCAGATTACACCATGTGGCAGGTCATGTATACACTCCTCACGTATTGCAACACTCCGCTGCAGATTAGGGATGCAATATGAGCTGTGCTCACTGGCTTACCCTTTCTGTCAGTTTAGGTCTCTTCCCATGCAAAACATGCTTTAAAAATGCTAAGAAGCAAAAAAAAAAAACCCACCTCTTAGAGAAAAGGCTTTACTCCTCAAGCATCATCTTGCCTAGAAGAGAAGCTAGAAGCAAAAATTAACAGCTATTGCCTTAAGGTTTGAAGGTGTAACAGCCTAATATCTCTATCCAAGCATTTCTTTCCAGACTCAGGTTACTGGATTCCTTTATGCTGAAACTGACAAGTAAAACAAGGAAAGTCACTTAGAACTTTACAAACTGTTCCAGGGAAGGAGGAATATGGGAATATCTTTCCTATCAACTGGTTTCTAGTGTGGAAGCTCTTTCTGACTTTCTGGCAGTTTAGGTCTCTTGCCATGCAAAACATGCTTTAAAAAAGCTAAGAAGCGAAAATAAACCCCTCTAGCTTCGAGAATAGGCTCTACTCTTCAAGCATCATCTTGCCTAGAAGAGAACAAGAATCAAACTTAACAGCAATTGCCTTAAGGTTTGAAGGTGTAACAGCCTAATATATCTCTCGAAGCATTTCTTTCCAGACTCAGGTTACTGGGTTCCTTTATGCTGAAACTGACAAGTAAAACTAGGAAAGTTGCTTAGAACTTTATAAACTGCTCCAGAAAGAGAGCAATAAGGAAATATCTTTCCTATCAACTGGTTTCTAATGTAAGAGCTGTTTCTGACTTTGTGGCCGTTTAGGTCTCTTGCCATGCAAAACATGCTTTAGAAAAGCTAAGAAGTGAAAATAAACCCCTCTAGCTTCGAGAAAAGGCTCTACTCTTCAAGCATCATCTTGCCTAGAAGAGAAGCAAGAAGCAAAATTAACAGCAATTGCCTTAAGGTTTGAAGGTGTAACAGCCTAATATCTCACTCCAAGCATTTCTTTCCAGACTCAGGTTACTGGGTTCCTTTATGCTGAAACTGACAAGTAAAACAAGGAAAGTCTCTTAGAACTTTATAAACTGCTCCAGGGAGGGAGGAATATGCGAATATCTTTCCTATCAACTGGTTTCTCGTGTGGAAGCTCTTTCTGACTTTCTGGCAGTTTAGGTCTCTTGCCATGCAAAACATGCTTTAAAAAAGCTAAGAAGCGAAAATAAACCCCTCTAGCTTCGAGAATAGGCTCTACTCTTCAAGCATCATCTTGCCTAGAAGAGAAGCAAGAAGCAAAATTAACAGCAACTGCCTTAAGGTTTGACAGCTTAGAATCTCTCTCCAAGCGCTTCTTTCCAGACTCATGTTACTGTATTCCTTTATGCTGAAACTGACAAGTAAAACACAGAAAAGAGTTTGCAGCTTACTAAAAATGTTTCAGGGACTGAAGAATATGGGTATATCTTTTCTTTCAACTGGTTTCTAATTTGGGAGCTGTTTCTGACTTTCTGGCAGTTTAGCTCTCTTCCTATGGAAAACATGCCCTCAAAAAGCTTTAGAAGCGAAAATAAACCCCTCTATCTTCGAGGAAAGGCTTTACTCATCAAGCATAATCTTGCTTAGAGGAGAAACAAGAAGCAGAATTAAAAGCAATTGCCTTAAGGTTTGACAGCTTAGAATCTCTCTCTAAGCGCTTCTTTCCAGACTCATGTTACTGGGTTCCTTTATGCTTAAGCTGACAAGTAAACCAAGGAAAGTCGCTTAGAACTTTATAAACTGCTCCAGGGAGGGAGGAATATGGGAATATCTTTCCTATCAACTGGTTTCTAATGTGGGAGCTGTTTCTGACTTTGTGGCCGTTTAGGTCTCTTCGCATGAAAACATGCTATAAAAATGCTAGAAGTGAAAAAAAACCCCTCAGTCTTCAAGAAAAGGCTTTACATCGCAAGGATAATCTTCCTTAGAAGAGAAGCAAGAAGCAAAATTAACAGCAATTGCCTTAAGATTTGAAGGTGTAACAGCCTATTATCTCACTCCAAGCATTTCTTTCCAGACTCAGGATACTGGATTCCTTTATACTGAAGCTGACAAGTAAAGCACAGAAAATAGTTTGCAGCTTACTAAAAATGTTCCAGGGAGGGAGGAATATGGTAATATCTTTCCTATCAACTGGTTTATAGCGTCGAAGTTCTTTCTGACTTTCTGGCAGTTTAGGTCTCTTCCCATGCAAAACATGCTTTAAAAATGCTAAGAAGCGAAAATAAACCCCTCTAGCTTTGAGAAAAGGCTTTACTAATCAAGCATCATCTTGCCTACAAGAAAAGCTAGAAGCAAAATTAACAGCAACTGCCTTAAGTTTTGACAGCTTAGAATCTCTCTCCAAGCGTTTCTTTCCAGACTCATGTTACTGGGTTCCTTTATGCTTAAGCTGATAAGTAAAATAAGGAAAGTCGCTTAGAACTTTATAAACTGTTCCAGAAAGAGAGGAATATGGGAATATCTTTCCTATCAAATAGTTTCTAATCTGGGAGCTGTTTCTGACTTTCTGGCAGTTTAGGTCTCTTCCCATGCAAAACATGCTTTAAAAAAGCTAAGAAACGAAAATAAACCCCTCTATCTTCGAGAAAAGGCTTTACTCCTCAAGCAGAATCTTGCCTAAAAGAGAAGCTAGAAGCAAAATTAACAGCATTTGCCTTAAGGTTTGAAGGTGTAACAGCCTAATATCTCTCTCCAAGCATTTCTTTCCAGACTCAGGTTACTGATTCCTTTATGCTGAAGCTGACAAATAAAACAAGGAAAGTCGCTTAGAACTTTATAAACTGCTCCAGGGAGGGAGGAATATGGGAATATCTTTCCTATCAACTGGTTTCTAATGTGGGAGCTGTTTCTGACTTTGTGGCAGTTTAGGTCTCTTGCCATGCAAAACATGCTTTAAAAATGCTAAGAAGCGAAAAAAAACCCCTCTATCTTCGAGAAAAGGCTTTACTCCTCCAAGCAGAATCTTGCCTAGAAGAGAAACAAGAAGCAAAATTAAAAGCAGTTGCCTTAAGGTTTGACAACTTAGAATCTTTCTCCAAGCGCTTCTTTCCAGACTAATGTTACTGGATTCCTTTATGCTTAAGCTGACAAGTAAAACAAGGAAAGTCGTTTAGAACTTTATAAACTGTTCCAGAGAGAGAGGAATATGGTAATATCTTTCCTATCAACTGGTTTCTAGTGTGGGAGCTGTTTCTGACTTTCTGGCAGTTTTGCTCTCTTCCCATGGAAAACATGCCTTAGAAAAGCTTTAGAAGCGAAAATAAACCCCTCTATCTGCGAGGAAAGGCTTTACTCATCAAGCATCATCTTGCCTACAAGAAAAGCTAGAAGCAAAATTAACAGCAATTTTCTTAAGGTCTGAAGGAATAACAGCCTAATATCTCTCTCCAAGGATTTCTTTCCAGACTCAGGTTACTGGGTTCCTTTATACTGAAGCCGACAAGTAAAGCACAGAAAATAGTTAGCAGCTTACTAAAAATGTTCCAAGGAGGGAGGAATATGCGAATATCTTTCCTATCAACTGGTTTCTAGTGTGGAAGCTCTTTCTGACTTTCTGGCAGTTTAGGTCTCTTGCCATGCAAAACATGCTTTAAAAAAGCTAAAAAGCGAAAATAAACCCCTCTAGCTTCGAGAAAAGGCTCTACTCCTCAAGCAGAATCTTGCCTAGAAGAGAACAAGAAGCAAACTTAAAAGCAATTGCCTTAAGGTTTGAAGGTGTAACAGCCTAATATATCTCTCGAAGCATTTCTTTCCAGACTCAGGTTACTGGGTTCCTTTATGCTGAAACTGACAAGTAAAACTAGGAAAGTTGCTTAGAACTTTATAAACTGCTCCAGAAAGAGAGGAATATGGGAATATCTTTCCTATCAAATAGTTTCTAATCTGGGAGCTGTTTCTGACTTTCTGGCCATTTAGGTCTCTCGCCATGCAAAACATGCTTTAAAAAAAACTAAGAAGCGAAAATAAACCCCTCTAGTTTCGAGAATAGGCTCTACTCTTCAAGCATCATCATGCCTAGAAGAGAAGCAAGAAGCAAAATTAACAGCAATTGTCTTAAGGTTTGAAGGTGTAAAAGCCTAATATCTCTCCCCAACCATTTCTTTCCAGACTCATAATACTGTATTCCTTTATGCTGAAACTGACAAGTAAAACAAGGAAAGTCGTTTAGAACTTTATAAATTGTTCCAGAGAGAGAGGAATATGGGAATATCTTTCCTATCAACTGGTTTCTAGTGTGGGAGCTGTTTCTGACTTTCTGGCAGTTTAGCTCTCTTCCCATGGAAAACATGCCTTCAAAAAGCTTTAGAAGCGAAAATAAACCCCTCTATCTTCGATGAAAGGCTTTACTCATCAAGCATCATCTTGCCTACAAGANGTGAAATAACTTCTCAGATAAATAGATCATCCTCCTTTCCTTGTCAATTAACTACCACTTTCTTGCTATGCTTCTTTATCACTGAATTACTGTCCCTACTCTCCCCTTCTGACACCTCACTGATTACTTCATGTTATCCTCACCTTGCATGCACTTTTATTGCCCATCTAATACCCCCACCTTCTTGCCTTCCATTTGCTAAATATCCAGTCTCAAGCTTTTCCCTGAGTCTTGAACTAATTTCTGACTTTATGGGCTGTATCTTTATTCTGCAGAGGGAGGGGTAAGGTAAGTCTGGAAAAAAAAGGAGGATAAGCAGCAAGATCAGTAAAACAGACATGCCATAAACAGTCTTCCTCAGAAAATCTGACAAGTGAAGGGGATTACATTACTCTTGCTGGTCCTGCAGATTACACCATGTGGCAGGTCATGTATACACTCCTCACGTATTGCAACACTCCGCTGCAGATTAGGGATGCAATATGAGCTGTGCTCACTGGCTTACCCTTTCTGTCAGTTTAGGTCTCTTCCCATGCAAAACATGCTTTAAAAATGCTAAGAAGCGAAAAAAAAAACAACACCTCTATCTTAGAGAAAAGGCTTTACTCCTCAAGCATCATCTTGCCTAGAAGAGAAGCTAGAAGCAAAATTAACAGCAACTGCCTTAAGGTTTGAAGGTGTAACAGCTTAATATCTCTCTCCAAGCATTTCTTTCCAGACTCAGGTTACTGGATTCCTTTATGCTGAAACTGACAAGTAAAACAAGGAAAGTCGCTTAGAACTTTACAAACTGTTCCAGGGAGGGAGGAATATGGGAATATCTTTCCTATCAACTGGTTTCTAATGTGGGAGCTGTTTCTGGCTTTCTGGCAGTTTAGGTCTCTTGCCATGCAAAACATGCTTTAAAAATGCTAAGAAGCAAAAAGAAACCCCTCTAGCTTCGAGAAAAGGAAAGGTTTGAAGGTGTGACAGCCTAGAATCTCTCTCGAAGCATTTCTTTTCAAACTCAGGTTACTGGATTCCTTTACGCTGAAACTGACAAGTAAAACCCATGAGAAACATGTTGCTCATTTTCCAAATTATGAAAGTGACCATTTATATCCTAAATGTTACTTTGCCATAACCTGTATGCTTTATGTCCTTGTGAATGATCTTGAAAAATGGGTACAGGGAAGGGCAGAAAATCACTTGATACCACATTGTTCAGGACCATAAAAACACAGCATCTGCAGGCTGTGAAGAGTTAAGAAACACTAAGTAATTAGACAATAAATTAGCAAATATTAATTCATTATTGAAAAATGCAGAAATGCACATTATGAAAAGCAATCATACACGTACAGACTGAACAGCTTTCAGCTTGCTGTGGCCAGTTGGAAAAAAAATACCAGTCTAAACACATAGATATTGTAGGAACAGTATAGGACATTCCCGGTTAGCAATTCTAGCATGTAAGAATTTTCCTCGTTTTT
>JAAWXA010000239.1:38029-49288 GCA_038090715.1 Florisuga fusca
TGGGAGCTGTTTCTGACTTTCTGGCAGTTTAGCTCTCTTCCCATGGAAAACATGCCTTCAAAAAGCTTTAGAAGCGAAAATAAACCCCTCTATCTTCGAGGAAAGGCTTTACTCATCAAGCATCATCTTGCCTACAAGAAAAGCTAGAAGCAAAATTAACAGCAATTTTCTTAAGGTTTGAAGGTGTAACAGCCTAATATCTCTCTCCAAGGATTTCTTTCCAGACTCAGGTTACATGATTCCTTTATACTGAAGCTGACAAATAAAACAAGGAAAGTCGCTTAGAACTTTATATACTGTTCCAGAAAGAGAGGAATATGGGAATATCTTTCCTATCAAATAGTTTCTAATCTGGGAGCTGTTTCTGACTTTGTGGCAGTTTAGGTCTCTTGCCATGCAAAACATGCTTTTAAAAAGCTAAGAAACGAAAATAAACCCCTCTATCTTCGAGAAAAGGCTTTACTCCTCAAGCAGAATCTTACCTAAAAGAGAAGCTAGAAGCAAACTTAACAGCAATTGCCTTACTTTGAAGGTGTAACAGCCTAATATCTCTCTCCAAGGATTTCTTTCCAGACTCAGGTTACATGATTCCTTTATACTGAAGCTGACAAATAAAACAAGGAAAGTCGCTTAGAACTTTATATACTGTTCCAGAAAGAGAGGAATATGGGAATATCTTTCCTATCAAATAGTTTCTAATCTGGGAGCTGTTTCTGACTTTCTGGCCATTTAGGTCTCTCGCCATGCAAAACATGCTTTAAAAAAAACTAAGAAGCGAAAATAAACCCCTCTAGTTTCGAGAATAGGCTTTACTCATCAAGCATCATCTTGCCTAGAAGAGAAGCAAGAAGCAAAATTAACAGCAATTGTCTTAAGGTTTGAAGGTGTAAAAGCCTAATATCTCTCCCCAACCATTTCTTTCCAGACTCATAATACTGTATTCCTTTATGCTGAAACTGACAAGTAAAATAAGGAAAGTCGTTTAGAACTTTATAAACTGTTCCAGAGAGAGAGGAATATGCGAATATCTTTCCTATCAACTGGTTTCTAGTGTGGGAGCTGTTTCTGACTTTCTGGCAGTTTAGCTCTCTTCCCATGGAAAACATGCCTTCAAAAAGCTTTAGAAGCGAAAATAAACCCCTCTATCTTCGTGAAAGGCTTTACTCATCAAGCAGAATCTTGCCTAAAAGAAAAGCAAGAAGCAAAATTAACAGCAATTGCCTTAAGGTTTGAAGGTGTAACAGCCTAATATCTCACTCCAAGCATTTCTTTCCAGACTCAGGCTACAGGATTCCTTTATACTGAAACTGACAAGTAAAACAAGGAAAGTCGCTTAGAACTTTATAAACTACTCCAGGGAGGGAGGAATATGCGAGTATCTTTCCTATCAACTAGTTTCTAATGTGGGATCTCTTTCTGACTTTGTGGCAGTTTAGGTCTCTTCCAATGCAAAACATGCTTTAAAAATGCTAGAAGCGAAAAAAAACCCCTCAATCTTCGACAAAAAGGCTTTACATCCCAAGCATAATCTTGCTTAGAAGAGAAACAAGAAGCAAAATTAAAAGCAGTTGCCTTAAGGTTTGACAACTTAGAATCTTTCTCCAAGCGCTTCTTTCCAGACTAATGTTACTGGATTCCTTTATGCTTAAGCTGACAAGTAAAACAAGGAAAGTTGCTTAGAACTTTATAAACTGCTTCAGGGAGGGAGGAATATGTGAATATCTTTCCTATAAACTGGTTACTAATGTGGGAGCTGTTTCTGACTTTCTGGCCATTTAGGTCTCTTGCCATGCAAAACATGCTTTAAAAAAGCTAAGAAGCGAAAATAAACCCCTCTAGCTTCGAGAATAGGCTCTACTCTTCAAGCATCATCTTGCCTAGAAGAGAAGCAAGAAGCAAAATTAACAGCAATTGTCTTAAGGTTTGAAGGTGTAAAAGCCTAATATCTCTCCCCAACCATTTCTTTCCAGACTCATATTACTGTATTCCTTTATGCTGAAACTGACAAGTAAAATAAGGAAAGTCGTTTAGAACTTTATAAACTGTTCCAGAGAGAGAGGAATATGGGAATATCTTTCCTATCAAATAGTTTCTAATCTGGGAGCTCTTTCTGACTTTCTGGCAGTTTGGCTCTCTTCCCATGGAAAACATGCCTTCAAAAAGCTTTAGAAGCGAAAATAAACCCCTCTATCTTTGAGGAAAGGCTTTACTCATCAAGCATAATCTTGCCTAAAAGAAAAGCTAGAAGCAAAATTAACAGCAATTGCCTTAAGGTTTGAAGGTGTAACAGCCTAATATCTCACTCCAAGCATTTCTTTCCAGACTCAGGTTACTGGGTTCCTTTATGCTGAAACTGACAAATAAAACAAGGAAAGTCGCTTAGAACTTTATAAACTGCTCCAGGGCAGGAGGAATTTGGAAATATCTTTCCTATCAACTGGTTTCTAGTGTGGGAGCTGTTTCTGACTTTCTGGCATTTTAGGTCTCTTGCCATGCAAAAAGTGCTTTAAAAATGCTAAAAGCGAAAATAAACCCCTCGATCTTCGAGAAAAGGCTTTACATCGCAAGCATAATCTTGCTTAGAAGAGAAACAAGAAGCAAATTTAAAAGCAATTGCCTTAAGGTTTGAAGCTCTCACAGCCTAATATCTCTCTCCACGCATTTTTTTTCAGATTCAGGTTACTGGATTAATTTATACTGAAGCTGACAAGTAAAACACAGAAAAGAGTTTGCAGCTTACTAAAAATGTTTCAGGGACGGGAGGAATATGGGAATATCTTTCCTATCAACTAGTTTCTAATCTGGGAGCTGTTTCTGACTTTCTGGCAGTTTAGGTCTCTTGCCATGCAAAACATGCTTTAAAAAAGCTAAGAAGCGAAAATAAACCCCTCTAGCTTCGAGAATAGGCTCTACTCTTCAAGCATCATCTTGCCTAGAAGAGAAGCAAGAAGCAAAATTAACAGCAATTGCCTTAAGGTTTGAAGGTGTAACAGCCTAATATCTCACTCCAAGCATTTCTTTCCAGACTCAGGTTACTGGGTTCCTTTATGCTGAAACTGACAAGTAAAACAAGGAAAGTCGCTTAGAACTTTATAAACTGCTCCAGGGAGGGAGGAATATGCGAATATCTTTCCTAACAACTAGTTTCTAGTGTGGAAGCTCTTTCTAACTTTCTGGCAGTTTAGGTCTCCTGCCATGCAAAACATGCTTAAAAAAGCTAAGAAGCGAAAATAAACCCCTCTAGTTTCGAGAATAGGCTCTACTCTTCAAGCATCATCTTGCCTAGAAGAGAAGCAAAGAGCAAAATTAACAGCAATTGTCTTAAGGTTTGAAGGTGTAAAAGCCTAATATCTCTCCCCAACCATTTCTTTCCAGACTCATAATACTGTATTCCTTTATGCTGAAACTGACAAGTAAAACAAGGAAAGTCGTTTAGAACTTTATAAACTGCTCCAGAAAGAGAGGAATATGGGAATATCTTTCCTATCAAATAGTTTCTAATCTGGGAGCTGTTTCTGACTTTGTGGCAGTTTAGGTCTCTCGCCATGCAAAACATGCTTTAAAAAAAACTAAGAAGCGAAAATAAACCCCTCTAGCTTCGAGGAAAGGCTTTATTCATCAAGCATCATCTTGCCTACAAGAAAAGCTGGAAGCAAAATAAACAGCAACTGCCTTAAGGTTTGACAGCTTAGAATCTCTCTCCAACTTTTTCTTTCCAGACTCATATTACTGTATACCTTTATGCTGAAACCGACAAGTAAAACAAGGAAAGTCGTTTAGAACTTTATAAACTGTTCCAGAGAGGGAGGAATATGCGAATATCTTTCCTATCAACTGGTTTCTAGTGTGGGAGCTGTTTCTGACTTTCTGGCAGTTTAGCTCTCTTCCCATGGAAAACATGCCTTAAAAAAGCTTTAGAAGCGAAAATAAACCCCTCTATCTTCGAGGAAAGGCTTTATTCCTCAAGCATCATCTTGCCTACAAGAAAAGCTAGAAGCAAAATTAACAGCAATTTTCTTAAGGTTTGAAGGAGTAACAGCCTAATATCTCTATCCAAGCATTTCTTTCCAGACTCAGGTTACTGGATTCCTTTATGCTGAAACTGACAAGTAAAACAAGGAAAGTCGCTTAGAACTTTACAAACTGTTCCAGGGAGGGAGGAATATGGGAATATCTTTCCTATCAACTGGTTTCTAATGTGGGAGCTGTTTCTGACTTTCTGGCAGTTTAGGTCTCTTGCCATGCAAAACATGCTTTAAAAATGCTAAGAAGCAAAAAGAAACCCCTCTAGCTTCGAGAAAAGGAAAGGTTTGAAGGTGTGACAGCCTAGAATCTCTCTCGAAGCATTTCTTTTCAGACTCAGGTTACTGGATTCCTTTACGCTGAAACTGACAAGTAAAACCCATGAGAAACATGTTGCTCATTTTCCAAATTATGAAAGTGACCATTTATATCCTAAATGTTACTTTGCCATAACCTGTATGCTTTATGTCCTTGTGAATGATCTTGAAAAATGGGTACAGGGAAGGGCAGAAAATCACTTGATACCACATTGTTCAGGACCATAAAAACACAGCATCTGCAGGCTGTGAAGAGTTAAGAAACACTAAGTAATTAGACAATAAATTAGCAAATATTAATTCATTATTGAAAAATAAAAGAATTAGATCAATTCCTGAAACTCCTTGGATGATGAGTAGACACTGACACACAAATCTGGATATGAAAAGTCACTGATTAATAGATTGCTGAGATCTGGGCGATTGGATCAGAGAGCATCAGTGCATAATTCTCCATCCTTGTTTTCTTCCCTCTGTATCTGCTTTTGGCCACTAACTGATGCACTAGTACATCAAAAGTACATAGCCAATGATAGATACGCACCAGTTCAGTGACAACACAGCCCTACATGAGGACTATCACCACCTCAGACCAGGAAAAAGCCCTGGCCCAAAGACTTTCACTGTCATCAACTTGGACAGGGCTTATTTAGAACTTGTTAAGCAGTTTGCCCTTCTTTTTAAAGAGGGACAGTGAGACTTAAAACATATGAAAGCCTGAGTATTAGGGATGCTTAAATCACAGAATTAAGGGGCATTTTGTGTGATTAGTACATCCCAAAACAAGCCAAGAGATCTGTCACAGAACCTGTGACAGCCTTGACGCACAGCCACTAGACTGTCTTGAAGTCTAGCATCATCTTGGCATTTTAAAAGATTTTACTATTTTCTTCCATAATCTACTGGCCTAACCATTCCTCTTCTGTTACTATTTCTGAAGAACATGGAATTTTCTTAAGATTCAAAACACCTCTTTTTGCAACCAAGAGCTCCAAGGGCTTTTTTTGTGTGTGAAATCTCTTACAGTCCTTTTTACTACCTAGAACCACAGATCAGTTCCTCCTAATGTAGCTTTCAGCCTGGGATGGTGGCTAGAAATATGCAGCAAAGAAAAATAAGCCATACTAGAAAACCAAGTCAGAGGGAGCACTGAAGAAGACAGGTCAGACAATACTCTTCGGCGTCCCAACACATTTAATCTGTGCCTGGTGAGCTGAAGCGATCACTGATTGTTTGTGGTATGCAAGAAACCAATTGTGCTTCATCAACCAGAGCTGTAGCCTTCCTTCCCCTTTCATCTTTGACTTGTCAAGTTGTCCAGGAAAAGAAAGATGAAATAGACAAAAAATTAAACGGTTTTCTGGCAGCTTTCCACAGAACTTTCAAAAGTTATTTTTTGTTTTGCTTTTGCTAATTTATTTTATTTCAAATGTGCACCATTGTATGGTCCATTTTGTTGCTCTTCAAGAATCACCAGAAATACTTCCAGCCCACAAGGCATTATTATCGTAACTAGCAAGAATGTGGACAGAGCTGTTTTTTCTACTTGCAGAAAATTTGACTGCTGCCTAGTTCAGCAGCTAGGGTTCTCTATCTTTTGGCCCTATTACTAAAGAAGAAAATTAAGACACTACAGCATGGCATGGCAAACATTGGCACTGATTTATTGAAATCTAGATTCTAACAGTATTAAAGCACAAACAGGATTCAAAGCAAAAGGAGTCCTACCCTACAAAACAAATTCTGTACTTTAGGAATCAAACATTTCTGTGATGACGTTGAAATTATGAGCTGATGACCAGATTTCTTCACTTGCACATCTCTTCCTATAAGGAAAGAGTCAGATACAAAATCATGAGGTAGCTCTCAACTGTCCCAGCATGATGTAACAGTAAGGGGTTGATCCATCTGTTCGGAGGCACTACGAGTACCTGCTAATCCTCTTTGCCTTATTATCGTGTAACAAAAGTTTTTTAAAAAATGTGCAGATAAAATGCATTATTTCGAGTCTGAATGTTGTTCACTTAGAAGTCCGATCTTTTCCGCTATAATTTTTCTCACCATAGACAGATACCTCTGTAACAAGACAACAGAAGGGTCACTCTGATGGACATTACCCACAAAAACCCAGTGAAGATGACAACACAGCCTCAAGTCTTGATCTGCCAAGTGGGATACAGTGTTACCCTAAGGGCTTGGCACAGGTCAGGATAGTCACAAGAGAACACTGAAGGGAAAGCATAAAAATAGGATGCTCTGGAAGCACCTAGGCTGTCTTTTCAACTAAAAAGTGTTTATTACCTAAAAAAGCAGTTATGCAGCAAGCACAGAATCGTCACAGCTGGAAACCACACTCAGAGTCTGACCCTCAACCAAGAAAAACACCATGACCACTAGAGCATGTCCTGAAGTGCCATGCCTACATGTTTTTTTAATGCCTCCAGGGACGGTGATTCTACTACCTACCTGGGAAGCACATTTCAGTGTCTGGCTACTCTTTCAGTAAATAAATTCTTCCTGATATTTAGATTAAACTTCCCATGGTGGGGCAATCCTATTGATTTTAATCCATCCAAAGACATTTCAGTTTATGTTTCTCTTCCTATCCAAAAAAATCACCCTCAGAAGCAGATATACCCCCACATTTTTTAAACGTGGATTTGGAACCAGTTCCAGATCTAGACATGTCCAATCAGAGATGGCAGATTAAGCCCAGTCATAAATGAGCTGGGACTGAGGTATGAACTCAAGGTAATGTGGTGCTGAGGCTTGGACAACAAGCCCAAGCCCGAGTTGACCTACAGGTGAATCCTGTCTTTTTTACTAATAGCCCTTGTATCAGTGGGTATTGTGTGGGTTTATAACAACAGTTATAAAGATGCCAGGAGCTAACCTTTGTATCAGTATGCTGATGCCAGCAACTAGACACTCAAAGTATCATTTGTGCTGATGTGACATCTGGAGACAGTATTTCTATTCCACCCATGCCCTGGACTCTGGTCAAGTCATAGTCCTAGTTGGTCAGGGGGGATAAGCCAGATAAACCAGCAAAATATTTAAGTCATTCTGATTTGCTGATTTTTTAAAGTATATAAGGCTGGATCCTCTTGCAGTAATTTTGTATGCCTCACCTATGGTGGATGTGGATTTTCCCACTTGCCAAGAAGGGTTCTCCAAATCCTCGCTGCAACCGGGGCTCCCCAGCGGCTGTGCATCTGGATGATGGTGATGTATCTTTCTTAATCACCATCTTTTTTGTCTTAGGTAGTAATGATGATGAATTCTCCTGTATATTTTCTATCTGTCTGCTTTAGGTACTTTTTTCTGTATTTTTCTTATTTGGTTGAATTATTTAGCTATCACCAGTAAAGCATGTTTACTTTTTTCACTCTGGTATCCACGTTTCATTGCCATCCTCAGCTGGCAAAACAAGTAACAACTTCTGCCCTTCCTTGTGCACCCATAACTTCATAAACCTCTAATGGTGGGAAAAAGTTGCTTTTTCTTTTATTTTAATCAGGCAACAGAGCAATGTCCTGATCATGAAGATCTGGGATCTCCAAGTTGATCAGGACCCTGAAGCACAGTAATTACGTAAAGTCTGTAAAAGAAGAGTAGGATTTTGCTGTATGAGAGCAGAAAAAAGGAACAGGAAGCAAAACTCACATGGACCCCCAATCATGAATCCTTCATTCAAACCGATGCTGTGCTCAACTGCTGGCATAAGAAAAATATATTAAGAAAAATGACATTAAAAAAGCCCAAACCAGTAAAGCCTTTTATATCAGTTAAGCCTTTATCAGTAAAGCCTTTTTATATTATCTTTATAAAAAGAATTCTACAATTGGTTTGGTTTTTTTCCTTCCTAGCTTGATATGAGGTACCCAAAAGGTTATCCAGAAGCCAGGCAGCACTGGTAACAGGCACACAGCATGGACAACCTGGCACTGGCATGCAGGATGTGATGCCTCTCCTGCTACACTGTGTTGGCAGAAGCAGCAGCTATGATGTCCTGTAATGGTAAAATTAGGAGTTCCAGGATTGCTGTATACCACCCACAACCACTGCAATACAAATTTCTTCTCTGGAGACAACCCACATCTTATTTTTGATGCTTTATGGATGGCTTTCCTTGTACTGAATTTAGATCAGAATCCTACCTTACTACTTACATTACCAGAATATCAGGATACACTTATGAACCCCATATATTATGAACCATGGGACTATTTTATTAGGCACTGTTTTTAAATATCATAGCAAAAATACCTATCTTTGACATGTTATGGTCATAAGAGTTACAGGCCTCGTACATATTTTTATCAAGTTATTTAGGCAAAACTTACTACTTCATGCTCTCTCACTGTAAATAAATTTCTGTGGATTAAATAATCCCCACAATTACAAGCCCCCTCTCCAGCATTTTCATGCTTATGGCTCTTTAGAATATGCCTAAAAAAATAATTTTTCACACTGAATAATAAAGACACAAATGTCAACATTTACAGGCTAAACAAAAAACAAGAGGAAAATTCTTACATGTTCTCTTCTGCACATATTGCTCAGTGGAGATGATGCTGGGTTCACCTACAGAAGAAGAAAAATTCAGTACTCCACGGAAATGTTTGTTTCACATCCTTTTCAGCAAAATTCTTTGTGAATTCACACAACAGAGAAGCAGAAGCAGTAAGTTAGATGAATCTCCTGCATCACCTCTCAGCAATATAATTAACCAGTAGCAGTTTTTCATGCAAAGGTGGCTGTTTATCACAAATATAAAATGGATTGTGCCATTTTTAATTTATTTTACAAAGTGCTAACAGATACTTTTCCCTTTTGCTTATGTTTGATACACCTTGTATCTAATGTGGAATTTAAGACAAGAATTAAAATTAGTAAAATACTGGCAATATAACAGATAAAAATGAAAAATGTGCCAAATGAGGATATTTGGACACTGTCCAGCCAGATATTGGGGTTCTGCTTGCATTATTTCCCTTCCACAGTACATTTTCAGATGGCAAAAGAAAATGCACAAAAGTATAGCTATTTCTCGTATTTCCAGTATAATATAGCATACTAAAAATAACTACCTCATTTCTGACACCTCTGAGAAATTTTCTGACTAAACTAGGAGACAAGACGTGCAATTTTTAAATATTTTTAGAATTATGAAAAGGTCCAGAAACAATAAAAAGACTGTCCTTCTGACTCGTGTTATACTTCACAAAGGAATAGCCCTGTCTCTTATATCAAGGCAATGACGGTAAAATTTTCTCCATCTCTCTACAGACTGTAGGAATCTGAGGTGTGTGAGGTGTGTGTGAGGCCATTAGCCTGGTTTCTAATCTGGGAGATGTTTCTGACTTTCTGGCAGTTTAGCTCTCTTCCCATGCAAAACATGCCTTAAAAAAGCTAAAAAGCGAAAATAAACCCCTCTATCTTCGAGGAAAGGCTTTACTCATCAAGCATCATCTTGCCTACAAGAAAAGCTAGAAGCAAAATTAACAGCAATTTTCTTAAGGTCTGAAGGAATAACAGCCTAATATCTCTCTCCAAGGATTTCTTTCCAGACTCAGGTTACTGGGTTCCTTTATACTGAAGCTGACAAATAAAACAAGGAAAGTCGTTTAGAACTTTATAAACTGCTCCAGGGAGGGAGAAATATGGGAATATCTTTCTATCAACTGGTTTCTAGTGTGGAAGCTCTTTCTGACTTTCTGGCAGTTTAGGTCTCTTCCCATGCAAAACATGATTTAAAAAAGCTAAGAAGCGAAAATAAACCCCTCTAGCTTCGAGAATAGGCTCTACTCTTCAAGCATCATCTTGCCTAGACGAGAAGCGAGAAGCAAACTTAACAGCAATTGCCTTAAGGTCTGAAGGTGTAACAGCCTAATATCTCTCTCCAAGCATTTCTTTCCAGACTCATGTTACTGGATTCCTTTATACTGAAGCTGACAAGTAAAGCACAGAAAAGAGTTTGCAGATTACTAAAAATGTTCCAGGGAGGGAGGAATAAGGGTACATCTTTCCTATCAGCTGGTTTCTAATATGGGAGCTGTTTCTGACTTTCTGGCAGTTTAGGTCACTTCCCATGCAAAACATGCTTTTAAAATGCTAAAAAGCCAAAAAAAAAAAACCCCTCTATCTTCGAGGAAAGGCTTTACTCATCAAGCATCATCTTGCCTAAAAGAGAAGCTAGAAGCAAAATTAACAGCAACTGCCTTAAGGTTTGACAGCTTAGAATCTCTCTCTAAGCGCTTCTTTCCAGACTCATGTTACTGGGTTCCTTTATGCTTAAGCTGATAAGTAAAACAAGGAAAGTACCTTAGAACTTTATAAACTGTTCCAGAAAGAGAGGAATATGGGAATATCTTTCCTATCAAATAGTTTCTAATCTGGGAGCTCTTTCTGACTTTCTGGCAGTTTAGCTCTCTTCCCATGCAAAACATGCCTTCAAAAAGCTAAGAAACGAAAATAAACCCCTCTATCTTCGTGAAAAGGCTTTACTCCTCAAGCAGAATCTTGCCTAAAAGAGAAGCAAGAAGCAAAATTAACAGCATTTGCCTTAAGGTTTGAAGGTGTAACAGCCTAATATCTCTCTCCAAGCATTTCTTTCCAGACTCAGGCTACTGGGTTGCTTTATGCTGAAACTGACAAGTAAAACAAGGAAAGTCGCTTAGAACTTTATAAACTACTCCAGGGAGGGAGGAATATGCGAATATCTTTCCTATCAACTAGTTTCTAATGTGGAAGCTCTTTCTGACTTTCTGGCAGTTTAGATCTCTTCCCATGCAAAACATGCTTTAAAAAAGCTAAGAAACGAAAAAAAACCCCTCAATCTTCGACAAAAGGCTTTACTCCCAAGCATAATCTTGCTTAGAAGAGAAACAAGAAGCAAAATTAAAAGCAGTAGATG
>JAAWXA010000240.1:0-18313 GCA_038090715.1 Florisuga fusca
CCCAGTCCTTTGCAAAAGGCACACTGGTTAGGTCCTAACCTTCTGCGTCCCCCTGTATTCCCAAAACCCCCAAAGCCTCTACCCATTCCAGCACTACCCCTCCCCCTGCCGCGCCGCGACCTCTATTGTTCCCATACGTCACTTGCTGCAAGACCGCCAGCATACTTGCCTGCTGCCTCTTTGCTGTCTCCTTTTCCCTGTTATTATAAACCTTCCACGCAACCTCCAATAACTTTTCCAAATTCCGTGTATCTTCTCCCTCTAACTTCTGTAACTTTTTCCTAATATCCTCCTGAGATTGACCCATAAAAATCAAAGCCAGCTGCAATTTACCCGGTTCAGCCTCCACGTCTAGATCTGTGTACCTCCGCGCTGTTTCTTTTAGCCTTTCTAAAAATCCCGATGGTGATTCATGTTTTCCTGTTTTACAGAATACAGCTTAGACCAATTTATTGTTTTTGGAATCCCCTCACGGACCCCTTCTACCAGTAAATCCTGGTAGTTTTTTAGTGCTCTGTATCCCGCCGAAGAATTGGGATTCCATTCGGGGTCCTCCCTCGGTACCAAATCATTTACCGAACCTTGTGCTATCTGCGTTCTAATCAATTCCCTTGCTCGATTTTCCATTGCCCTGAAAACCATTTCTTTTTCTGTAGAATCCATAATGGTGTCCAACAGCACTTGCGAATCATTCCAATCAGGATTCTGAGTCTTTATTACCATTTTCACAACCCGAGCAACTTTCTCGGGATTTTCCCTATACGCCCCCACCGACTGCTTCCATATTATTAAATCGTTTGGCGAAAAAGGAACCTTTACCATCACCTTCCCTCCATCTGCTCCTACTGCCTCTCGCAGCGGAGCCATCAACTGAGGCTGCGACAAACCACCTTCTCTCCCCAGCCTCCCTCTCCGAGTCCGCTCCGCAAGCGGCGTTCTTGGCTGATCGACCCAATCCTCCTGTTCTACCTCCTCCTTAAGTGAGAGAGGAGGAGGTGTTCTAGCCGGATTTACCGGGGGAGCCTCAGGAGGTGGCGCACTTGGGGCGACCAACAAAGACACATCCTCCTCCTCTTCCGAGAGCCGTATTTTATGTTCTTTACAACCAGCGCATTTATCATTTTCTACTTCCATGGTTCTTAACAGTCCACAAGCCTCTTGCCACTCAGGTTTTCCTTTTAGATAATTGAACAAATCCAAATACTGTATTTCATCCCATTTCTCTTTTTCCCGCAAGAAATTCATCATAGAACTTAATATTTCAGGAGTTATTGTACCATTCCACGGCCACTGCATTCCCCCCGTTTCATATTTAGAGACAGCACATGATTACAATAATCAATCAAAGTCCTCCTCCGCAATTCCTGCCCAAAATTACCCTCTTTCCAATGCTTTAACAAACAACCGAGAGGCGAATCCTCAGGAACATCTTTTTCGTTACAAGACAGAGCTCTGAAAGTTTTAAACGGTAACATGCTGACCCTCGTACTTGCGCGCACTCACACACACAAAAACCAATATGCGGCCGATCACCAAATTCCTGTACCAAATACCAAGCTTGCCTGTGCTTGTCGCCGCGAGTGGCAAGTGCTGGAACTGCACAGCCTTATACTTGCTGTGTCTTACGACCAGTGCCTAGGCTTGCCAATAACCAACCCTTAATACCAACCGACCTATAAAGAATAAAGCACCTTCGGGCTTACCTTATGGTCGTCCGTCGGGCGCGGGTTCGGGGCACGGGTTGATGTCTCCTCCAGGAATCACCTGGTGCCGGCTTGGAGTGGATCAGCACGTGAACCGCCCCAGCCGCCCCCGGAGTCCCATCTGGGTCGCCAGAAAACTGTTGCCCGAAGCAGAGACACAAACCAACAGAGTGTCAGTTTGATGCGGTGCTTTATTAGGGGCCTGGGAAACCTGGGGACTACCGTCCCAAATCAGGATGCCAAAAATCCTCTGTTTGGTTCAGCTTTTATACCCTTTTACAATGAGACCTTCGTGCAGAATTTCATGTGCTTCAGTTACAAAACAGTAGACAAAACAGTTACATGCTTTATACAAATAATGGTAGACAGACATCCACTAACTACAAATCTCTCATGCTTGTTTAACTTAAGATAGTATTTAACTGATTCCCACCACCAACCCCTCTTACATGCGTAATTTTTCAACCCTTTATCTTCAATGGCGGTTTACTCTTCTTCATGTTCTCTCTTCTCAGTACATTCCTTGCTAGTTTCTCAAGACCCGCTTCCAAGGTCTGTACACTACTTGCAACACCTCTTGACATCAATCTTGAAAAAACAAACAAACCAACCTCATTACACAAAAAAACCTCCTAATAATTAAGCAGTGTGTTCCAAAAGACAGGAAAAGGGTTAAATTGACCATGATGTGACTTTCATCTCAATAAGAATATAGCATTAAATAAATACTAATAAATCTGTACAGTTTTACTATCAAAAGCAAATGACCTATAGTTGCAATTCTTTTCCTTTGAAAGAATATGCAGTGTCTGTAATGGGATGGGGCTAATTTATTTTTATGCTATTACTACAGGATAAATCATTGTCCTGGGTATAAAGATCAAAGATAATACATTGCTCCACATGCTGGAAAGGTGAGATACACTGGTTGTCAGTGTTTTGTAAAGGGGCATGGGATGAGAAACTGCTTTGTGTACTGCAAAATACTCGAAAACCAAAATCCAAACATAGAGAGAGAGAGACCAATGTTTATGTCCTTTTCAGTTTTGTGAGTTTCTTCTTACACAAAGAAATGACTGTCAATTTTTCTGTTTATTCAAATCACTTAAAATAATTTGCCAATGAATCAATGAGCCAATTTGCCAAGCAAATAGCTGAAAAGGCTTTTCAGAGATAAAGAGATAATGTGACAAACAATGCAAGTTAACATTCCAGATTTTTACATAGTAATTTTACCTTAATGCTAGGCTTCTCACTTTCAATGTATGCTTCTTGGAACAGTTCAGTCAAACGTGGGTTTGTTATGACCCAGAAGGTGTCAACAGTTCTGGTTCCTAAAGCTTTCTATATTTCCATAGAACAGAAGCAACTTTCACTCAAGCTTCCCCAACACTCTCCCACCTTTCCCTTAAGGGACCACTTTAGGATAAATGCGTGGTTTAGTCTCCGTGACCCACTCACTTGTTGGTGCAACTGTGACTGATAAAAAGTGACTGAAATGAGCTTTAACTGGAAGGGGAACACCAGAAGTAGTTAAACAGACACCAGTGATTCTTCCTTCTCTTAATGCACATTTCTCCTGCTGTTAATCTGCTTGAATCAGTGACCTACACCTAGTGGATTCAAAAAGCTTTTTGCTTAAGTCTGATCAAGCTATTACTAATACAGCTGGGCAAAACAAAACAAACAACAACAGCAAAGAACCAAAAAAAACCAACCCACCCAAAACCAAAACCAACCAAACAAAAAACCAACAAAAAAAATCCCCCAAACCTTTGAATTTGAATATGATTTTTTAAATTACCTTCTCCATTCCTAATGCTCCACTTGCTTCCAGATCAGGCTAATGTCTAAAGCAATCAGCCCAAGCAGCAATGGGTTATCTTTGGTGCCTACAATCCATTCCATTTGGTGTACTTTCCTTTTTTTCAGCAGCAGCATCTGGGAAAGTAATTGCTGGTGGAAACACAAGGACACAGTGAGCTCCAGCATCACCAGGACTGCATTAGACCATGTGGTTAACTTGAATTGCATGTATTTGGATTCCCTGTCTTAACTCTGAACCCACAGCATAAGGGGAGCATATTTCCCTGCTCCCACATCATTAATTGTAACCACTGTTATCCAAATAATCTGGTTCATAGACAAAAATTGTTTTTAAAAAAGTTGGGAAAGATACAATAGATCAGCTAACAATAGACTGGCTGATCATTTAAGAAAACTAATAAAAAAAGAAGTGACATACTAATAAACCATTCCAACTCCGGGCTTGTCAAGTATTTGGCCTATGAAGTATAACAAATCCAAAATCCATCCACTCAGTTCTACTGACACTGAAATCTATAGGAACTCTGATTCTTGCATAGGGTGACAGGTCAGTTCAGTGAGTTCAGACAAGCACTAAGGCCTGAAATTTGGCTTCAGAAATCCTGATGTGTCTGTATGTCCAAGCAATCTGAAAGGCTTCCCCAGTGCTTTACACAGCCCAAGCCTCTGAGCAAGCAAGCCAGGCAAGAAGCAGCTACATTAGGTTTTAGCAATAAAAAAGTTGTTACCTTCTGCCTTACACAGATGTCCCACGTGACAAACATCAGAATTAAACAGTTGCAATATTCAGCACATTTTTATCCAGATAAATATTAAAAACATATTTATTACAATATTGAAGGGATTACTGAATTTAGAAAAGGGAAAGTCTGAGTAATGCTACAGCTGTGCATCATTCCAGTGAATCCAAGCCATTGCCAGCATTTACTAGCTACTCAGCCTTTGACAATAAACAACCTTCAACTCATGATCATATAACCAGACAGATAGATGTACAGTATTGCTAACACAGACACATTAACACTGTCCTGTCTATGTGCTGTGAACATGCTCAAACATCAACTTTAATTCAGTGAGGCTGTTACAAAAGGTGCTGTCCAATTTTATTTAACTTTCCTTGATGACTATGGATAATCAAGATATAGTATGTATTGCTCTACATTTACGTTTATTTTCTGAAAAAATTACTGCGGTCTGAATTTTGTGGGGATTGTTTATTGCTGATAAAAAAATTGCTAATATTAAAGAAATTAGCTATTTTACAAAATCAAATTGTAGGCTAAAAAAGATGTTTTTCCCCACAATCAAACTACTTACAGATATGTGTCCTGGTTTGGTCCAGGATAAAGGTGATTTTCTGGTTTGTACTTATGCTTTCAGCTAAGTCTCTTGGAAGTAGTTGCACTTGCTGAAATTAACAGCAAGTTTCTCAGACAGTGTCTGCTTCTAGGACTGATAACACTGGATGTTTATAGTTACTGCCAGAGACTGGTGTGCAGACCCAAGGACACTGCTCAGCTCTGAGGAACATTTTACCCTCCAGAAGGAGTAAAGAGGTCCCACCTGAACCCCTCCTTTGGGGAGGCCCGAGACAAGATAGATGCCAGAACTGACCAAACAGAGTATTCCATCCCATACACATCATAGTATAAAAATTTGAGGGATCACAAAGGTAAAACACCTTCCTGCCCCTTCTTCCTGCTCTTCCTGCCCTTCCTTCAACAGTTCCCTGTTTGCTTCGGCATCCTGGGAGGATTCCGTCCATTCATCTGCCTGTGATCCTGATCCGTGCCAGACTGAATCTGTGTGTTCCTGCCTCCAGCTTCCGACTGCTGCTGACCCCAAGGGTCCAGCCTGGACTTTCCCAGGGCTGCCCTGCAGCCTCGGTGGTGACGTGGGAGTTATTGGGGGAAAGGGGGGGGAGGAACGTGGTATCAATCTTTTCCTGTATATTTGTATATTTGTATATATTTAGTAATTTTCACTATTTATCATTACTGTTTCATTAAAGTTGTGTAGTTTAGTTTCCAACCCATAAGCCTCTTTCCCTTATTCTCTCTCCTTTCTTCATCAGGGAGGAGAGGGGGATTAATAGAGAGCATCTGTTAATTGCCGGGACAGTGTTAAACCATGACAATATGATAGTAATTGCAAGAGGGAGCAGGTTCTCATACATTGCCGTAAGCATGCTTTGAAAAAGAAAATACCACTGTAATGACTGCTTGTGTGATTCTCCAGAGAGAATAGTACATTAAGAGTATTAAGGAAACTGTCATTATATTGCCCCATTAAATCAGATGAAGAAAAAACTCATCAATCTTTTTCAATCATTTTGTGGAATAAGTAACACAAGTTTTGTGAAGTCTTTTCCATTGAAGCATGCACTCCACTTTGTGTTGACATCACTAGACACACAGGGTATATCAGCCACGTTATAAATTTCAGTTAAGAGCCTTATTTACATTTGGTGTCTGGTGAAGGTTCAGAAGAGAAAGCAAAGAAAGAATGGTCATTAACTGCGCAAAACTGCTCAGGGTGGAAGTGTTTTGGGTTCATGAAATACCTGGTTTTCCAAGGACATGCTCAGGGGTTTCTAAGAGGCTAGCCAAGACCCTTGCTTTGGCATACAGCATTAAAATGTGAATAACACTAGCCAAGACAGAGTTTAGCTCGGCTCTTCTGACAATGGTCTAAACAAGGAAAGAAGAATGCTTTGTAAAGTAAAAGACAGTGTAATACTTCAATGCTTCTGATAATAGAAAGCAGAAAGTCACACAAGGGATCCTCTCATTTTAAAATAAGTATTTTCTCAATACACAAGATAAATAATTGCTTGGCCCCCTTTCTCTTACATTTCTTTTAGGAAACGAAGAATAGTGTCACCCATATTATCCAGTTATAGTCTTGCAAAAGTTCAGCATATCAGAGAAAATCTTAAATAATACTGAAAAAGATTATTGTCAGCTGGAGAGTGTTTTATTGTGGTACTTTGCTAAGATAGTTTTATAAATTCAAACCAAGAACAAGTGGAAAAAGCAACAGAATCCTTGTAACATATGGAAGGATTAGGATAAGAATAATATATCTTTTCATTTTCACTCCAGCACTGGATGTTCCAATATTATATACAAGTGGAAAGTATTTTAAAAGCATATTTTTCACTAACATCAAATTTTCCCTTCAGTGCAACTATCTCTGGGGCCTCCGGATTTCTGAAAATGAGGATTCTCAATATAGCCTTGGGTGGCAAGGAGGCAAACCAGAAACAGTGAGACTCAACTTACACAAACTTGGACCTAATCCCACCACACAGGTATCTGAGCTGCCAGATGTGCATAACTGCCACAGTTTGTCGTGCATTTTAAGACAAATATTTTGAGATAAACCAAAATGGACAATGGAACACTTAAAATGACACACTGTACCTTGCAGAAGGACTGGACAAGCAGCCTCTCCTGGTTTGAGCCAGGATAAAGGTGATTTTCTAGTTTGTACTTTTGCTTTCAGCTAAGTTTCTTGTAAGTAGCTGCACTTGCTGAAATTAACAGAAGTTTCTCAGACAGTGTCTGCTTCTAGGACTGATAACGCTGGATGTTTATAGTTACTGCTAGGAATTGGTATGCAAAGCCAAGGACACTTCTCACTTCTGAGGAAAACATTTTACCCTGCAGAAGGAGTAAAGAGGTCCCACCTGAACCCCTCCTCTGGGGAGGCCCGAGACAAGATAGATGCCAGAACTGACCAAACAGAGTATTCCATCCCATACACGTCATACTCAGTATAAATTTGAGGGATCACGAGGGTCAACATTCTTTTCCTGCCCCTTCCCTTCTTCCTGCCCTTCCTTCACCGGGTTTCCCTGTGTGCTTCGGCATCCTGGGAGGATTCCGTCCGTTCCTCTGCCTGTGGTCCTGATCCGTGCCAGCCTGAATCTGTGTTCCTGCCTCCAGCTCCCGACTGCTCCTGACCCCAGGGTCCAGCCTGGACTTTCCCAGGGCTGCCCTGCAGCCTCCGTGGTGACGTGAGAGTTATTGGGGGAAAGGGGGGAGGAACGTGGGATCAATCTTTTCCTGTATATTTGTATATTTGTATATATTTAGTAATCTTTCTTATTCATCATTACTGTTTCATTAAAGTTGTGTAGTTTAGTTTCCAACCCATAAGTCTCTTTCCTTTATTCTCTCTCCTTTCCTTATCAGGGAGGAGAGGGGGTTTAATATAAAAATCTGTTTTTCGGTTTAATTGCCCGGCCAGTGTTAAACCGTGACACAGCCCAAACACATATAACACACAAACAGGACAGGCAGGTCTAGCTAATCTATTCAGTAGTCATCCCAAATTGCCTATACTTGTTAGTCATTATGTTTAAAAACAACTCACATGGGGATGTTTTTGGTAAAAGATGGGCCCATATATATATGGCCATGTCCAAGAGTTACAAAGAGATGCAGTGGTATGGACTGAGATCCTTTCATCACTGAGACAGCAGAGCAGGGATGTCAGAGAACAAGCCCAGGGACATGAGAGACATCCCTGATCACACTGAGCCACTTCTGGATCACACTTGAAGCTACTGGATAAACCTGGCATAATATAATTAAACAGTGTGGTGGTTCAGCTGTTGTTCTCAGATAAATTTAGTAAACCAGGAATTAAGATAGCACTTCAAGCTGAAGCTGCTCAGCAGAATGAAGCAGTCAGGGCATCTTCCAAAACTCCTCAATACACTACTGAGTCTTTTCATAACATTGATAGCATGCTTTCAGTAATGACTGAAGAATGCAAGACATTAAAAAACCCTGAATATTAGCATTGGAAGTCCCAAGATAGTTAATAACTACCTGAATGTCACTATTTCAAGCAGAATTCCATCTTGAAGAAGCAGGATATCACCTCTGAGGTCCCATAAAATTCAACCAGAAAAGCACAAGGGGACAGTTTGCGCCCCTGGGTATAACAAAATAAAGAAAATTACTACAGCTAAACTTAGATTATCAAACTTGTGTTCTTTTGTCTCTTGCAATAAAAACAAATATTTATATACATAAGGAACGTGTTAGGCACCTTATCAGATGTCATTTTGTGTGAAATTTAGTTAATTGGGGAAAATGTCCTGTTTGAAATTTGAATGCTGTAGAATCCCAAAGAGAACATTTGTCTCAAAACAGCTGCCCTGACAAAGTGGACACTGTGCTTGGGTGGAGGCCTCATTCGTTAAGCCATCTGAACTCTGTTCTCTCAAGGAGAGACCCTCATTTGGGTAACCACCCTGATAAGCAGGGCCCAATTCTCGCAAGAGCAGCCCCTCCTTTAGTGGCTATCCGGATAAGCTGAACACTGGCCTGGCAAGGTAAGCTCCGTTTGATGGCCACCCTGACAGACAGAACACTGTCCTTAGTGGATAAAGGACAGGGGTAGGCAAGCTGCACCCTGCGGAGGCAGAGTGACATCTTGTGTGTGCCCCGGGTAAAGCCACTGGAGAGGGCACATGCACAGAAATAAGGGTTATTGCTGTGTCATCCCATCCGGAGGGGTCCAAGTGACCACCTGGCTTTGCAAGATAGGCCAAAGGCCCCCCCCCCCCCCCNAACCTCCCTGCCCCTGCACACAGCCCCTGGGCTGCAGGACCCTGCTCTGAAGGACAGCCCTGGCCACCCCTGCCTGCACACACACCCTCACTCCCTCCTCTTCACAATTCCCCTTACACCTCCAGCCCCTTCCCCCCTTACAGCTCCCTGATATCAGCTCTGGCTCTGCAGCTTGAGGAGATGCTGCCTCCAGGAACTGCACCAGTACTGCCCTGCACCAGACACTCACCATGTCAGAAGCTGGGAAGCTTCTCCTCCACTCAGCTGGCACTCATCCCCTCCATCTTCACCCCCTTGAAGCTCTCTCTGCCTTGCTCATCTCCCCAAGATACCCTGGCAGTGCCCTCAGCCCTGCTGCGCTCTGCAGAGGAGCTGCTCCTGCCCAGAGCTGTCTCTCTGCAGCACTGCCCACTTGCCAGCAGCTCCCTCCATCCCAGGAGCCCAGCTCACACCTGGCATGAGCCCTCTGGGGGGTTGATGCTGAGCCCATGACAATTGCTCAAGAGGCAAGGAGAGGAAGCTGCAGAAGCTTCTTTCTCTACAAGTCCCAGGCAGAGTCCAAGTCCAAAGTTTCTTGCCATCTGCCTGGGTCCCCCTGAGGAGAGGGGAGGAGAGGGGGAGACAGGCCTGAGAAAGCGTCCCCAGGGTGTGGGGGGAGCAGGAAGCAGGAGGCAGTGATGGCAGGTGGGGAAAAGGAAGGTGCAGGTGGCTCTGGTGCTGAGGAAGCCTGGCTGTGTGTCAGGACTGCAAAGGGCCCAGCCCTGAGCCCATTCCCCAAAGGTGCCAGCCCTGACCCTCAGCTCCCATGCCCAAACCCACATTGCAGCATTCCCAGGATCCTCCTCTGGTGGCCACAGTCTTCACAGCACTGAGCCTTGGCTCATCAGTCGGTGTACATCAGAGTTTTAGGTCTTCGGGCCTCAAAATCCCATCTTGGGGCACTGCCGGGCACTCTCCATGGTAACTGAAGTGTCTGAAAATAAGAGAAACAGAGAGTCACTGAATAATTTGGGTTGGAAGGGACCTCTATAGGCCCTTGCTAGCAGTCCCTCTCCAGCATTTCTCTAAGGCCCCTTCAGTACTGGAAGGTCTCCCCAGAGCCTTCTTTTCTCCAGGATGAACACCCCCAGCTCCCTCACTCTGTCTTCTTAGGAGAGGTGTACCAGCCCTCTGATCATTTCTGTGTCTCTCCTCTGGAACCCCTCCATCAGGCCCATGTCCTTCATCTATTGAGGGCTCCAGAGCTGGATGAAGTACTCCAGGTGAGGTTTTACCAAAGCAAAGTGGCAGAATCCCCTCTCTCAATCTGCTGGACACTCTTCTTTTGATTCAGCCCAGGATGTGATTGCCCTTCTGGCCTTCTGCACGCGTGCACTGTTGGCTCATGTCCACCAGCACCCCCAAGTCCTTTTCTGCAGGGCTGCTTTCTAAAACCTCATTCTCCAGCCTTTGCTGATGGTGAGGATTGTTCTGATCCAGGTGCTGCAACCTGCACTTGGTCTTGTTGAACCTCAGGAGGTTCACCTGGGCCCACCTCTCCAGTTTGTCCAAGTCAATATTATGAATACTCCTGATGCACAGCACAGATCTTGCTGCAGGATTTTTGTCTGGCTTTCCCAGTTTTGCATCTCATTCTCAGTGCTGAGGGTACACTAATTTGCAAACCCTTTCTGCCCCACTTCAAACCTGAGTAGGGTTCATCCTTGAACATCTGTATGCATCAATACAAAATCATCCAAGTTATAGCTGTAGGTAGCTTAGAATTCTCAAGCTGAATTAATCTGTCCGTTTTCTCACTTTCATAACCAGCCTCCTGCTTCCAAGCAGCAAAGACTCAGCAAGCAGCTTGTATCAATGCAACCAACCACAATATCTGAGTTATTTCTTTTAGTGGATTATCTTGCTTGACTTACCTGATATCCTTCTACAAACGGTTGACCAAATGGGTGGATGAAGGAAGAGCAGTGGATGTCATTTACCTTGACTTCAGTAAAGCTTTAGACACTGTCTCCCATAACATCCTCATAACAAAACTGGAGAAATGTGTGACAGATGGTCTGACTGTAAGATGGATTAGTTACGGGATCAACAACAGAGTTCAGAGGGTTGTGATGAGTGCCAGAGAGTCAAGTTGGAGGCCTGTGGCCAGTGGTGTTCTTCCAGGATTAGTACTGGCTCCACTTCTGTTCAGTCTCTTCATCAATGACCGGAATGAGGGGATGGAGTGTACCCTCAGCAAGTTCCTGATGATAAGAAGCTGGGAGAGGTGGCTAGGACTAGAATGAAAAGGCTTGATGCAGCATGTGATCCAAAAATGCTGACTCTCTTAATAGTCCCGTTGTGCGGTGGGACAGAAGGCACTTTCACCCCCTTTGTGGATGAAGCCACGCTGGGGAAGCCCTTGAGCAACCTCATCTGCTTCCTCCTGCCTTGAGCAGGGACTCAGACAAGGAGATGCTCAGGGGTCTCTTCCAGCCTGAGGTATTCTGTGATTCAGAATGATCTGGAGGGTCATGGGAATGATCTGTAGGATCATGCAGCAGGAGGAGCACGGGAAGCTCATCCTTCAGTAATCAAGGAGAGGGTGCTGTTGACTGAGGCTAATGGGGTGAATGGAATTATAAAGTGAGTTCCATGGGGACAGGGGCAAGGTTGGCTTCAGATGAGTGGGATCATGGAATGGGTTGTGTTGGAACTAGGTGATCTTTAAGTCTTCCAACCCACCCCATTCCATGATTCCATTGTTCTGTGACAAAGTCCCAGCCAGTTCCAGGCCTGGGAGTCTCCACAGCCACCACCAGGGCTTTGTGATGTGGGGTCTGCTGCTTGGACACCATGGGGTGTGATGTGGGGTCTCCATGGTGACCATGGGGATTTATAAGGGCTGTGGACACCTGGAGTGCCGATTACCAGGTGAGTACCTCCCTCAGGAGTCAGCAGCTGCCCTGGATGACCATGGAATGTCTGTGGCAGCAAATGCCCAAGATGTCCTTGGAGAAGGAGGTGTAAGCCTGCTGCCAGCCCTCCACAAGACACCAAGGTCAGTGAATGAAGGAAGGGTCAGAACAGAAGTTCCCCTGCTTGTAGGAAACAGGTGCCAAGGTGCCAGCAATCCACCAATTGCCAGGCAATGAGCATGAGCTTGTGCTCAGCCCACCTGTGCCCAGTCAGGGCTGGCCCCAGCTGCAAATGAGCAGCATTAGGGGGCCAGTAAAAGGTCGGGCTTAAGGCACATGGTCAGCTCTTTCCTGAGTGAGCAGGAGGAGATGCTGGTCTGGTTCAGAACACCAGTACTGACTCAGATCAACCACTGCTGTACACTTACTGATCTCAGAGCTCTGTGCTCTTCAAGAAGTTCGTCCAGCTACATCGGGTGGAGAATGCGGGCGTAGACCTCGGTCTAGCTGCTCCCCAGACAAACTTGAAGAAGAGAGAACTAACTTTCATCAAGAGACAGCCCAAGGAGTCAGGTAAGAAGATTTTTTACTTTCCTCTCCGTATTATCAGTCCACCTAGGAAAATGGGTCTGTCTTTGAGCACTCAGAAGCCAGCAGCATGCACGAGGGAGCAGGAACTCTCCTCTCCCCCGTCTGCAGAAGCTGCTTGGGACCTTTGGGTGGAGGTTAACCGCTTGCTGGGGACCATCCATACCGAAGAGACAAGCAAGGGCATTATCGGCCTAGAAGGTACATGGGGGCTGGTAATCAATGCCCTGACAGATATAAAAGTTGAGGCGGAAGCTGCTATTGCTGCCATCGCGGCGCTTCCACCACGGCCTGACAATAACACCGCATCACCGCCACCAAAAGCGGAATCTGGCGATGTCGCTCCTCCCCCTGAGAGTGGTGAAAGCTTGAACACCTTTCTGGGACTAAGCAACGGCAAGCCTGCCATTAAGGGCATGACGGGACGGTCGCATCGTTCCATAGCAGAATTTTTGTCTGACATCGGTCTGGAGGAGGAAGAAGAAGCTCCTGCTCTGAGCACCGATAGTGCCGAGAAGGTGCCGACAGCCTGCAGCCCTGAGGTAGGTGTTTCCAGTTGCTGGAAACCACCTCCACTGCCACTCCCAAGGAAAAAGAACGAGAATGGGAAAGACGCGGCCACTCCATTGGCTGCACCCACCGGCCTGGAGGGCGAAATAAAAGCCCTCCTGGAGCAGACAAACCAGGTCGTGAAGAGTCTAGAAAAACGTGTGACGGACATAGAACAACGTTCGTCCTTCCGTAATTATCGAGACCCACCCACCCTCCCTGATGATGATGATGACGAGGATGTCCTGACCCCACTGCGGACACACAAAAACGCCCCAGGCATTAAAGGTGCTGGCAAAAGCCGACCCGGACGGTGGTCCGGCATTATTCGCGATGCCCTACTCGAGGGGGATTGGGAACCCAGCACCGTNAAACACATAATCATGATTTCCCCTTTATAATCTCACTTACTTTTAAGTAAAGATGGGTGTAGGAAACAGGTGCCAAGATGCCAGCAATCCACCAATTGCCAGGCAATGAGCATGAGCTTGTGCTCAGCCCACCTGTGCCCAGTCAGGGCTGGCCCCAGCTGCAAATGAGCAGCATTAGGGGGCCAATAAAAGGTGGGGCTTAAGGCACATGCTCAGCTCCTTCCTAAGCTAGCAGGAGGAGAGACTGGTCTGGTTCAGAACACCAGTACTGACCGAGATCAACCACTGCTATACATCTACTTATCTCAGAGCTCTGCGCTCTTCAAGAAGTTTGTCCAGCTACAGTTGGGTTTTATACAAACCTCCTGAGTAATAACCTTCCTCCTGAGTACCGCGCAGAGAATTCCTGAACAGGTTGTTAAAAGAGATTAATTAGACAAGGAGGACGATCGGGCCCAGCCGCACCTAGGCTCCTCTCTGAGGGAGTTTAGAAAGCAAGGGGGTCCAGTCCGAATCTCTCTGGGTTGACCTCCACTCTGGGAAACTCTACCTGTCTCCACTCCGTGGGACGTAGAGATGTGCCCACTCCGTGGGACATGATATTTTGCTTGGCCCTTGCATCTGCGGAGCCATGCTCACTTTGTGAGACGTGACAGTGCCACACCCACCTTGTGGGGCATGACATTTTATTGGTGTCAGAAGTGGGATAAGACAAATGCTTTACAGAATTTGGAGCAAGCTTGAAGATCAAAAGCAAGACACATATAGAGCAGATTTATAGATTTATAGAGCAAAGCCTAGTGCTAGGTCAGGGAAAAACCTGGGGAGGGCCCTCCAGGCAGCCAGACAGAGAAGATGGGGATCACGCTGTCCGTGGAAGAAGAGACAGAGGTAGAACTTCTCCAAAAAATTCTCTTTGCAAGAGAGATAAAATATGATAAGCATACTTTACAGCACTTATTGTGCTGGGCAAAGCAATGTAAGTTTTTTAAGGACTGTAAGAATTTATTTGAGGCTGCTCTCTGGGAAGAATTAGGAGACATCCTTTGGAAGGAGGTTTCTAAGGGTTCAAAGGAAGCAGCCAGGCTGGCACCGACCTGGTTTACGATAAAAGATCATAGAATCATAGAATTGTCTGGGTTGGAAGGGATCTCAGAGATCATCAAGTCCAACCCTTGATCCACTACTGCTGTAGTTACTAGACCATGGCACTGAGCGCCACATCCAGTCTCTTTTTAAATATCTCCAGGGATGGAGAATCCACTACTTCCTGGGGCATCCCATTCCAATGCCTGATCACCCTCTCGGTGAAGAAATTCTTTCTAATATCCAACCTAAACTTCCCCTGGCACAACTTAAGACCATGCCCTCTTGTCTTGCTGAGAAGTGCCTGGGAAAAGAGACCGACTCCCAGCTGGCTACAACCTCCTTTCAGGTAGCTGTAGAGAGTGATGAGGTCTCCCCTGAGCCGCCTCTCCCCCTGAGCTTCCTCTTCTTCAGGCTGAACAGCCCCAGCTCCCTCAGCCTCTCCTCATAGGATCTGTGCTTGAGTCCCTTCACCAGCCTAGTTGCCCTCCTTTGGACCTGCTCCAGCACCTCAATATCCTTCCTAAACTGAGGGGCCCAGAATTGGACACAGTACTCGAGGTGTGGCCTCACCAGTGCTGAGTACAGGGGCAGAATCACTTCCTTGGACCTGCTGGCCACACTGTTCCTGATACAGGCCAGGATGCCATTGGCCTTCTTGGCCACCTGGGCACACTGTTGGCTCATGTTCAGCTTCCTGTCAATCCAAACCCCCAGGTCCCTTTCTGCCTGGCTGCTCTCAAGCCACTCTGTGCCCAGCCTGTACCATTGCATGGTGTCATTGTGGCCAAAGTGAAGGACCCGGCACTTGGCCGTGTTGAACCTCATCCCTTTGGAGTCAGCTCAACTCTCCAGTCTGTCCAGGTCCCTCTGCAAAGCCCTCCTGCCTTCCAGCTGATCGACACTCCCCCCCAGCTTAGTGTCATCTGCAAATTTGCTGATGATGGACAACTATATCTTTAACAATAGGATAAGTAATTCAATCTCTGTGCAGTTCATCTCCCTGCTAGTCACCATCATGATCACACACAATTGCTAATGCATGGATCACTCTTCCATAGCATGNGTTCAAAGGCCAGGAGCTTGAACATGCAAATCCAAAAATGAAGGCACTCTTTTCCACACTACCAAAGACAGCTGAAGTCACAGAAATGCTGGAAGTCGCTGCCAGGGCCACCCAAACGCAGCAACACCACGGCATGGCCAGTGCTTTTGCCGCTGCCCTGGAACCCACTCATAGGCTTCTCGCGGAGGTTGCGCAGAAGCTGGACAGAAGGGGAAATCGGCCGAAGAAATCTGCCCCTTACTGTTCGCGTTGTGGGTCCAGAGGCCACACACGAGGAGCCTGCACAGCCACGGTGTGGTGTGACCGATGCCAGAGGGATAACCACAATAATCTGGCATGCAGGTCTACAAAAAACGGAAGGCGCAGCGCGCAAGGCCCCCACGTCAAGACACAAGTAGCCGGGCCAGCGCTGTACACCAATTCCCCGCCCCAGCCACAAGGGGAAGCCTGGGCATCCATGTGCCTGCAGCAATAGATGTCACCCTCGCGACCAGACCCTCACCAAACAGCTCAACACCTGCTCCTGGTAACAAGGCACCACGCAGTTAGAACATTGCGTACCTTTTTGTTCTCCCCCCTACAAAAAGCTACAAAAACTACAAAAATACTAGAAAANTAAACAACACCTTAAAGCCATTTGGTATATTAGGGTAATAGGATGGCAAAAATTTCTGGATGCTAGAGTGTCAATTTTTATCATATCATTTCACCAAAACAGGATGGTTATCTGAAGTGATTACAAAAGTGTGATTACATGCTAGAGGTATTTTTGCATTAGATGTTGCTATAATACATATTCCTATCACAAAACAGGATTTTCATACAGCTATTCCAATGTCACTGTCTTTTCAAATTGCCTTAGCAGATTGCCCTGGAGAGATGCAGTTCAACTTGCTGAGTCACAAATTGTTACAGTCCCTGCAAGAGTGAACAATCCAGAGTTCTTCTATTTTATCAACAGTGCCACCAGAGGGAAATCCTACTCTATTCCTGGATGGATCTGCTCGCTCACACCAAGCAGTGGTAGCTTGGCATGATTCTGCTTCAGACCAATGGCCATCACATGTCGTGCTACAGGAAGGCTCAGCACAGGGCACAGAATTGTGTGCAGTGATAGAAGCCTTGTGATTGTTTTCAGCGACAGATATTCATATTCTAGTGGATTCTCATTGTGTTTATGGAGTGTTAGAACAGATGCTTGTTACCTTAAACACATAGGTATTAGGCCTATCTTTACACTGTTTTCTGATGATTCTGGCAGGAATAATAATTTTGGTAACTATTGGATTGATTGCTAAAATGATTTTAAGCAGCAGGAGAATGGAAGAAAAGGTGGTTCACTTGGGTCTTTCAAATTTAAGAGTGGGGAATTCTGAGGATCCTTCCAGCAGCACTCCCCCCCACCAGAGAGGAGAAATGCTGGAGTCTCTGCCTGTGTCTCCCTGTCCCGAGTCTCTTGGCAGCAGAACTTTGGCAGTTTCCTCTCTTGCCCGTGCTGCTTTCCTTGTTCTTCCCCTTCTTTTTGCTCTACTGGGGGGGTGAGGATTCAGGTGCAGCTCAGACACTAATGCCGCACGTCTGGAAGGAAGGGCAGACTCAGTTTGTGGATCTTTGAGAAAGAATAAAATGATGATAAATCTTCTCTGAATTTTTCCTGTCTCTTCTCCCATAGCAGTGCACATGACCAGAGGCATCAGATGTCCAACAGCAGCTCCATCATGCAGTTCCTCCTCCTGGCATTTGCAGACAGGCGGGAGCTGCAGCTCTTGCACTTCTGCAAATGCCAGGAGGAGGAACTGCCTGATGGAGCTGCTGTTGGACATCTCTCCTCTGGTCATGTGCAATGTTATGGAAGAAAAGACAGAGAAGTCAGGGCAAATATTTATAAAAAAAAAATTCACTTCTTTACTGGGACCCAAAACCTGNTATAAGAGACAGAAGGAAGGGTCAGAACAGAAGTTCCCCTGCTTGTAGGAAACAGGTGCCAAGGTGCCAGCAATCCACCAATTGCCAGGCAATGAGCATGAGCTTGTGCTCAGCCCACCTGTGCCCAGTCAGGACCGGCCCCAGCTGCAAATGAGCAGCATTAGGGGGCCAATAAAAGGTGGGGCTTAAGGCACATGCTCAGCTCATTCCTGACCTAGCAGGAGGATAGGCTAGTCTGGTTCAGAACACCAGTACTGACTGAGATCAACCACTGCTGTACACCTACTTATCTCAGAGCTCTGTGCTCTTCAAGAAGTTCGTCCAGCTACACCTGCAGGCTGTGGGGAGAGAGCAGCTGTCCCCTGAATCCTATGGGGGAGCACAGAGGGGCAGATGTGGACCTGCAGCCCTGGAGCACCCTGCACCAGGGCTATGTCAGTTATTAACTGAAACAGGTAAAATTTTAGAAAAACATGATCATGACTGGGGATAGGGGCAGAAACATGAGATGGCTTTTGTCTCTCTGTGTCTAGATATCTGGTGAGTTCTTTGGCCACAACAACCCCATGGGGAGCTCCAGGCTGGGCAGAGAGTGGCTGGAGAGCAGCCAGACAGAGAGGGACCTGGGGGTTTGGATTTACAGGAAGCTGAACATGAGCCAGCAGTGTGCCCAGGTGGCCAAGAAGGCCAATGGCATCGTGGCCAGCAGGTC
>JAAWXA010000240.1:19376-52971 GCA_038090715.1 Florisuga fusca
GTTCCATTTCTCCAGGAACCCATAACATGACTGATAGTGTATGGTTAAATGGGGATGGTGCAGCATGCACAAACCTTTGCCTCATAGGCTTAGGGCATGGCATGTGATAAGGATCTACAGTCTCATCATTGGTATAGATCACATCTCCTACAGACAATTCTTCCAGATCCCTGATAGGTTTTCCAAGTGTGGGTGCTTTGACCTGTGGGCAGTCTATTTCCTCTTTATAGGGATATTTCCTTTGTGTATGAAATGTTTATCCTATGTGTATCTCCTAGGTGTGTGAAAAACACTGTACCACATACCATGCTGTTGAAGACCATATCTCAACCACTGTTTGTAAGCATCTCTTAACGAGAATGAACCACAGAGCAACATTAATCCCAGCGAAAAAGCCACAGATCACATACCCTGAGTACCAAAGGTACAGCATGATTGGTTTAATTTCCAACCCTCTAAAATTTCCAAAGAAAATGGTTTGATTCCCGCTCAGAGGATCCATCCTGGTATCCTCCCACTGAAGTCATAATTCAAATTCTTCATATAAATGAGTTGAAATTTCAACTGGGCTTGAGATAATTAGCTTAAGCCCAACGTTGGGCGCCAATAAATCTGTCAGGGTTTAACGCTGGGCCGGCAATTAACCGAGTGAGAGAAGCTCTCTATTAATCCCCCTCCCCACCCTGATAAAAAAAGGAGAGAGAATAAGGGAGAGAGTCTTATGGGTTGGGAACCTAACTACACAGCTTTAATGAAACAATAATGATAGAAATAAAAAAAATTACTGAATATATACAAATATACCAAAAAATGGTACCATGTTCCTTCCCCCTCACCCCCATTAACTCTCACGTCACCACCAAGGCTTCAGGGCAGTCCTGGGAAAGTCCAGGCTGGACTCCTGGGGTTAGCAGCATTTCTGGTTTAATCCCAGATCAGTTGTAGTGGTGATGGTGGGGTGATCATTGCCATCTTGAGTTCCTCCCTCCTTGTCCTTCAGTTTAAAGCCTGTTAAAAGCAGTTTAAAGAAGGAGCTGCAGGCATGGACAGTGTAGGGCAGCCTGCAGGAGAGGTGGCCAAGGGCTCTGCAAGGCTGAAAGGCCCAACAGGATCAAGGGCTTTGTCACCTCATTCCCCTTCTTGAGGAGGTCTGGATGAGTCAAAAATTTTTTTATTACTCGTTTATATCCTCCTCTGTCCCCAGGAAGAGTCCTGACACAAAAATGAGGGATGAGCTCGGCCTTCCAGTTACCTGGGGTTCATAGAGTGGCCTCAGTGCTTCATTAATAAATAAATAATGAAAAATCCTTGGCTTCAGAGCCACCTTTTTTAGAGAAGAGGTGACAGAAGTTCCCTGAGCTCTGACACTGTGTGGGAAATTTCACTTCTCCCCTCCCCAGCCCCACCATTCCTTTCATGTCCCACCTGGGACTTCCATCCCTGATCCTTGCCTCAGACTTCTCCTCTCCTCTCTGCTGCTGGAGGTTACAGCTCCACTGCACCACCTCCCACCTTCTCTCCTTAGAGAACTGACTGCACACGGGCACAGCAGGAGTTTTCCTTTGTGCAAGCTAAGAAAAGTCAGACAGGGAAGAAGAATCTGATGAGAAATGGTTTAGAGAGACAGATGGGAGAAGAGACATGTGATCATCATGAGAGAGGTGGCTAAAGAGACAATCAGGCTGCTGAAAGACAGGTGAGCTTTGAACAACCTGCTGCTCAAAGCCGCACCCAGGGGAGAGGCATCTGAATGAACAAAGAGTAGGAGAAGGGGACAATTGGAGAGGAGTGGGAATGGCCTTTGTCTGGAGAGTCTGTGTCTGGAAAGGTGACTTCAGAAATGGTCACTGTATCACCACCACCAGGCAGAAGTTTATGTTGAGGCTCTGCACTTGGTTTGCTCCTCGCCCCTTCTTGGTGTAGTTGGGAGGTGTTGTGCATTTTTCCTGCAACTTTCATTGCTCATCGTCATGCCCCATGGCCCCCAGAAGAATCCTGACCCACAGGTGAGGGATGGGATCTGCCTTCCCATTGTCTGGATTTCAGAGTTTGGCCTGACCGATCCATAATATAAATAAATAAACAAACAAACAAATAAATAAATAAATAAATCTCTGTGGCTTCAGAGCCACCTTTACAGAATCTTTGCCTCCCTGCAATCATGTCCTCCAGTGACCTTCTCTAATAAGTCTCTGGGGAGGCTTTGTCAATAATGGGACCCAATGGGGCCAATCAATACTTCAAGATAATTTAGATTTTTGTTTTGGCTTTAACTTTTAAAGAAGTTTTTTTTTCCAGTCTCCTGTCAGTACCTGAGTATCATGGACTCAGTCCCACTGGCACCATTAGGCCCAGTACAGTACTGCGCAGCCATGAGTCACCCTCATGTGGTGTTTTTAGCGCTAAAGGCTTGCACAGCTAATTGGAGAGGCTCCAGTGTGGAGGGAGATGAAAAAGAACATCAAATAAAAATTATTAAAAAGTTGTATTTTTCTGATTTTTGGTTTAGAATTTATATTCAACTACTATTGGTGCATAGTGTCTCTGAAAGAGGCCTGGATAGTGAGGAAAGGCTTTTGAGATCCAACACTCCATGGAGAACATTGCTCCTCACCACCCCAAACACAACATTGCCCTCATTGGCTCCCTGGGAAGGGTTTGGGACAATTTGCCTCCACCACCTTGTCACCAGCTCCTTGTCACCACCACCTTGTCAGTGCCACCACTTGTACCCTCCATCCAGCAGCTGCTGCTGGTTCAGCTCACTCCTGTCCCCACGCTGCCACTTCATCCCCACCCNAAGAGACAGACACATTACATGGTGTACAAACACAAATGTTGCTTGGGAAGGCCCGTATGCTTGGGCAGATTGGCAGGCTCAATTTGCAATAGAGGCTTTACAGGCTTCACAGAATAAAGCCTATCATGTTTTGCTTTCCGTCCCCAGTGAGGGAGTAAAACAAAGCTGTGCCAAAATAGTTTAAAAAATTGGAGAGCTTTATGCGAAATTTATAGACAGTAATGTCGGGGCGGTACAGGAGAAGACTCGTACAATCAGTATGATTGATAAACAAGCTTCAAACTTTATTGCGCAATTACAATGCTTATATAGTGCTTGTGTGAACACGCCCCCGACCACCTAGCACTAACATAACTTATTACTGGACACACGGTGTGTTTACCTATAGAGAACGAATCCCAGCTGTGTAAGGGCAGTAGTAAGGGCTGATGCAATTGGCCTTAGATAAGGGATTCTATACACAGACATGGAATTGTGCACACCCCGATTCCAGGGCATTCTACGACATTCCACAACATATCCCCCTTTTTCTTTTTGCTCAAGAACGTCTGGTTAACGTTCTCTGCTATACTAACTTTTAAACTAACAAATTATAAAACAACAAAACATACAAAACCTATGAATATAAACAATAATAAGTTATCTTCTTAAACAACTTAATTTACCAACGTAGACTTATATAACTAACTTAATGTAAACAACACACTAATAACATGAATGATGAACCTTACCTAATTAAATTTATGAATGCAACAATGGATTTTAGTTTTAGGAAGGCGTGGTGTCCATCAGTATGTAAAGCCAAGGGGAGGATAGGGAAGTCCTGTCCAACAGGAATTATGTCGGGGGGTATCATACAGGTGTTCCCGAACCCCACCGGCTCACATCACCATGGAGTCCGAATTCCTTCATGGTTGCCGAATTGATATATAAAAGACCTAGGCCTAGGATTGTAACATATAACTGCAGTATTCATAATATAACATCTATAAAGGTGAAGTGTGAGTGAAGTCTGCGCAGAGTTGTTCTTCTAGGGATACATCTTGGGGTCTCTGAGGGTACTTGCCAGGTAAACATGTAATACAAGGTGATTGTGGTTTTAAATAACTTGGCAGAAAGGTAAATAACAGTAAACAAAACAATCAAAACCTAACAATATAGTGATGGCTATAACAAGACTAATACAACAATCTCTGTTTTTGAGATGTTAACCACTCAATACAACCATTTCTGCTCTTGAGCTTATGCTTCCGGATTTAGGGGAGCAGGAGCTGGTCGGGTCCACTCGCTGGGAACCCACAGGGTAGTTAGCTTGTTACTAACGTAGGATGGTCCGTTACCTGTCTTTATCTGCTCTGGTACACCCATGACGGTGAAACACAGGGTGAGGTGTCATATCATCTGCAACACCTTTTCACCAGGCTGAGCCGTCGCCCAGATAAAATGGCTGTAAGTATCAATGGTAACATGGACATATTTAAGCCTTCCAAATTCTGGTACATGAGTGACATCCATCTGCCACTTTTCATTTGGGCCAAGACCTCGGGGGTTAACCCCCAGGCCAAGACCTGGTCCCTGTTGATTACACTGCGGGCAAGCTTTCACGATGCCTCTGGCGTCGTCCATGGAAATCTGGAAGTGACGGTGCAGTCCTCTGGCATTCTGATGAAACGTGGCATGCGCATTTCTTGCTTTGGTGAACTCGTCCATGGGCACAGATAGAGAAACCAGCCTATCTGCTTGGGCATTGCCTTCTCCCGGGCCCTCAGACCATTGGTGACTTTGAATATGAATTATGGCATAGGGTTGATCTCTTTCTTGAATGGCAGCCAGCAGTTGACAAAGTAGATAATTTAATCGCTGATTCACTACGTCTTTTAGATGGGCATCTTCAATTCGATGGACAATTGCTACGATGCAAATTTCTGCAGTATAGTCACTGTCAATTACTCCTGGTAACACAAATGAACCTTTAAGTCCAGCTGATGATCGTTCAAATAAGAGGGCTCCACATGGCTTTCCCTCATATTTTACTGGACTGGTGACGCCCGTGGGGATCTTTTGAGGCTTACTGTCAACGAAAGTCACATTTACTTTTGCCGCCAGGTCCAACCCAAGACTTCCACTGGTTGCTGGTCGGAGGGAAGTGGCTGGCTGGAGTTGTGTGGAGGAGACCATACTGGAGCCACAGTTGGGGTCTTCGCGCCTTGGCTTCTAGCGCTCTTCGATTCGTTTCCCTGGTGCTTGCAGGCTTCAGTAGCACGACTATTTTCTTTGCAACGCCGACGCCAGACTTTGGATTTAGGGCGCTTTGATCGGATGTGCCCACAGCCACCGCAGTGAAAGCATGTAATGGTTGATTCATGAGGGTGTTTGGTGTTAGTAGAATGTAACGGGGCTAATGCTGCGAAGGCTTGCTGCTGTGCTTGCATCAGATTTCTCCCTACACCCTGTATTGCTTCTACTAACATTGCCTGGGTCCCTACTGGGATTTTCACCAGTCTTTCTAGCATGTCCTCAATTGTTGAATCGGCTGGCATGGTGGAAATTATGTTTCTTGTTGGCCCATTGCTATTTTCAAGCACACACTGACGGAGCAATGCACCTTTCATCCACTCTGGCACAGAGGCTTGATTAATTGCGTCAGTAAGTCTATCTATAAATTTTGCAAATGGTTCTTCTCTGCTTTGCTTGATTGACATATAGGATGGAACGGCTGGTGTAGTTCTGACTCTACTTAAAGCCTCCTTCGCAAGGCTCATGGACTGCCTAAGTCTGTCTGGGCCCAATTGTACTTGTGTGTCAATAGTAGCAAAGTCGCCAGTACCCATAACCTGATCAACAGTTACACCATACATAGGATCATTCTGACGTTTAGGAATGTCCACGTACCTCTGACACAGTCTATGCCAATGAGACTGCCATAGCATTAGAGCTGATTGGATAGTAATCATTCTTATTATTCCTTTTATATCCTCAGGAAGCAACAATCCTGACCCCCAAATATAATTTATAATTTGTTTGACTGGTTCGCCATGCAGCCCACATTCATTAACAGTAGCTCTTAACTGAGTTAATAACTTCCAATCTAGAGGGCCATAGTGTGCTTGTATATTTCCCTGATTGTCCGTTTCATATGTCACAGGGAAAGCTTGCGGGATGGTTTCAATATCTGTACACAAATCATAATCTTTATTCTGGATAGCGTCCTTTTGAATTTGCGACCAATTAACCCTTGAGATCGATTCTGCAATTTATGTTGTCTTAGGAAGTTGCGGTGAATCGGAGCCGCCGCTTGGGCGGTACCGGGAAGTGGCGGTTTATTTGGGAACTGTGTGGCATGTCCCGGACGCCGGAGCCGCTCACGCGGGAAGATGACGCTTGCGAAGTTTCCGGCTTCCAGCTCAGTATGTTTCCGGCGCTCGGAGGAGACACTTCCGGTGCCTCTCCGCTCACGAAGCTGGATGCGTCGCGGTCAGAGACGCTATTTTGGGGAGGAGGGGGCGCGGACGCGGTTAAGCATGCCGGAATGCTGATGGAATTCTGAGCAATTTGTACAATCGTCTTTTCCCCCGTAGGGGGGCTGGGGTCACAATCAGTCCCTAGCTGGTGTATGCCCAGTATTTTTTGGCTTTCTAAGTTTGCCGTGGCGACCGCGGCAATTTTCTTTTCAGCGCGATAATGTTGCAAGCAGTTTATGACTGTACGCCACGGTTTCATTAACTTCTGCGCTGTTTTATCCGCGCTTGTTCCACAAAATATCGGTAAATAGCCTATGCTCACGGCCATGTTAAAAGCGCTGAAGGGTCCTTTTTAACATCTATAACTTTTACCGTACGTTTCTATAAGAAGCTTATAAATAAGTTCAGGGTTACTTCGTTCTCCATAGCGTGACCACGCTTTTCTTGGTACAACTTATAACTGTGTAAGAGGAGCAATTTGTACCTGTGCCGGCAGCGATTTTAGGGGTCAGTAGCCCAGTCACGGTTCAACTCAGGCAGGCGTTTCAGTGCCAATTTTGCGGTCTCCGTAGGCTGCTCCTTGCCCTGCCGAAATCGGTCTTTTCACCTACACGATTGCAGGTTCCCTGAATTCAAGGCCTAGAGTTCAACTCCGTGTTCAGGGCGCCATTTGTAGAGGCGGCACAGGGGAAGACTCGTACAATCAATGTGATTGATAAACAAGCTTCAACTTTATTGCGCAGTTACGATTCTTATATAGTGCTTGTGTGAACACACCCCCGACCACCTAGCACTAACATAACTTATTACTGGACACCCGGTGTGTTTACCTATAGAGAAGGAATCCCAGCTGCCTAAGGGCAGTAGTAAGGGCCGATGTAATTGGCCTCAGATAAGGGATTATATACACAGACATGGAATTGTGACGACGTTCTACAACAGTTTGGGGTTGGTATTTCTGTTCAGTAGAAACATATGTAGAAATATCTGAGAAAAGGGGTATGGCAGTGTACAATGTTGGAGAAAATGCCACTCTGTCCTGCAAAATTGTAAGCAAAACTCCAATTAATGAGACAACAATACTGATTTTCTGGGAACGGTGGTTTCCGGATAAGGGAAAGTTTGAGAAGATATACACGAGTGAGAGAGGGAGATTAAATGATACGGAAAATGGGTCTCTGGCAATGCAGGAGTCAAAGGTAAAGGTGTCAAATGTGATTAATCGGTGTCTCCATGACAAGGGGGAAACTTTCCTGCAAATCAGGAATTTAACTAAGGCAGACCAAGGAAAATACCGATGCCTGGTGAAAGAGCAAGATAGAGCAGATTATGGAAGCAGGAAAATAATAGTAAATTCAAAACCAAACAGAGGCATACAACCGGGACATGAGCTATATGTTGTGGTTGAAGGCCAGGATTTGTATATATATTGCAATTTGGAGGACCCACACCCTACAGGTGGTCCAAAGAGGGAAAGAAGATCCTGGATGANGGGATTTTTACCATTCTCTCTAGCATATCCTCAATTGTTGAATCAGCTGGCATGGTAGAATTTACATTTCTTGTAGGCTCATTGCTATTTGCAAGCACACACTGACGGAGCAATGCACCTTTCATCCACTCTGGCACAAAGGCCTGATTAATTGCGTCAGTAAGTCTATCTATAAATTTTGCAAATGGTTCTTCTCTGCTTTGCTTGATTGACATATAGGATGGAACGGCTGGTGTAGTTCTGACTCTACTTAAAGCCTCCTTCGCAAGGCTCATGGACTGCCTAAGTCTGTCTGGGCCCAATTGTACTTGCATGTCGTTAGTAGCAAAGTCACCAGTACCCATAAGCTGATCAACAGTTACACCATATATAGGATCATTCTGATGTTTAGGAATGTCCACGTACCTCTGACACAGTCGATGCCAATTAGACTGCCATAGCATTAAAGCTGACTGAGTAGTGATCATACTTATTATTCCTTTTATATCCTCAGGAAGCAACAATCCTGACCCCCAGATATAATTTATCATTTGCGTGACCAGTTCACCATGCAGCCCACATTCATTAACAGTAGCTCTTAATTGAGTTAATAACTTCCAATCTAAAGGGCCATAGTGTGCTTCTATATTTCCCTGATCGTCCGTTTCATATGTCACGGGGAAAGCTTGTGGGATGGTTTCAATATCTGTACACAAATCATAATCTTTATTCTGGATAACGTCCTTTTGAATTTGCGACCAATTAACCCTTGAGATCGATTCTGCAATTTATGTTGTCTTAGGAAGTTGCGGTGGGGTCGGAGCGGAGCAGCAGCCGCTTGCGCTGCCGCCGGGGAGGGGGGGGAGCGGCGCGCCCCGGCAAGATCGTTTGCACCGGATGATGACGTACACCCGTCGGAACCGCCCATTCCGGAAGATGACTCTTGCGGAGCTTCCGGCTCCCGGCTCAGTATATTTCCAGCACTCGGAGGAGACACTTCCGGTGCCTCTCCGTTCACGCAGCTGGATGCGTCCCGGTCAGAGACGCTGTTTTCGGGAGGAGCGGGCGCGGCACAATCCCTCCCTTGCTGGTGTATGCCTGGTATGTTTTGGCTTTCTAAGTTTGCCCGGGCGACCGCGGTAATTTCCTTTTCAGCGCGATAACGTTGAAAGGAGTTTATGACTGTACGCCACAGTTTCATTAACTTCCGCGCTGTTTTATCAGCGCTTGTTCCACCAAATATCGGTAAACAGCCTATGCTCACGGCCATGTTAAAAGCGCTGAAGGGCCCTTTTTAAGATCTCTAACTTTTACTGGGCGTTTCTATAAGAAGCTTATAAGTAAGTTCAGGGCTACTTCGTTCTCCATAGCGTGGCCACGCTTTTCTTGGTACAACTTTTAACCGTGTAAGAGGAGCAATTTGTACCTGTGCCGGCAGCGATTTTTGGAGCCAGTAGCCCAGTCCCGGGGGTTTGCGAGTTTCTCAATTCTGCTCAGGCTGGAGCAGCAACCTTACGCCAGGGTCACTGCTGCTTTCTTGTCCTGCCGAAATCGGTCTTTTCACTTACACGATTGCAGGTTCCCTGAATTCAATTCCGTGTTCAGGGCACCAGTTGTCGGGGCGGCACAGGGGAAGACTCGTACAATCAGTATGATTGATAAACAAGCTTCAAACTTTATTGCGCAGTTACAATGTTTATATAGTGCTTGTGTGAACACGCCCCCGACCACCTAGCACTAACATAACTTATTACTGGACACCCGGTGTGTTTACCTATAGAGAACGAATCCCAGCTGTGTAAGGTCAGTAGTAAGGGCCGATGCAATTGGCCTTAGATAAGGGATTCTATACACAGACATGGAATTGTGCACACCCCGATTCCAGGGCATTCTGTGACATTCCACAACAAGTTTACAGCTTTACAAAACACTCCAGATTTAGACGATACTATGACAGATAAACTCATTGTTGTCCCAGGCCTTATTGATTCGGATTATATGGGACTAATAAGGGCTATGGTCTATACTGCTTCACCTCCTGTTTTCATCCCAAAAGGGCAAAGAATTGCCCAACTGGTTCCATTCCAAAGTTGCGTGCCGCAAGCCACAGATATTGATAGGGGTGAAGGAGGCTTTGGATCAACAGGGCCCGCACTGGTTAACTTGGCAGTAGATATCACTAAGGGACCACCAAGAGAATGGGTCATTATCAAAAACCATCAGGGAATGAAAAACTCGCCCACTCTGTGTCAGCTGTATGTTGCTTGGGCTTTGCAACCCTTCAGAGCACGTCACTCAGATCTGTTGGTATATCACTATATGGATCATATATTAATAGCAGGACGCAATTTAAAAGTAGATCATCTTTTGAAAGAATTATCAAATCAGCTAGAGAACAGGGGACTCAAGATATCACCAGAGAAGATACAAAAAAAACAGCCCATGGAAATACCTTGGCTGGGAGATAGCCAAACGAATGGTTAGGCAACAAAAAGTAGACCTTAAGGTGGAGATGCGAACTCTAGCAGATGCTCAAAAGTTGTTGGGGGAACTGCAGTGGATTCAGAACCTATGTGGCATAACCACTGATGATATTGTACCCCTGATGCCTTTATTAGGGCGAGATGTTGATGCATCTACAGACCATAAACCCTCAGATACAAAAAAAGCTGCAATTAGGCAAATAGCAACTAAAATAACTAATGCGAGCATGTCACAAATTACGGAAAGCTCCCCCCTTGTGGCTTTCATTGCTAATACGTCTTTGGAATCTGCTCACCTGAAGGCTGTTATTGCCCAAAACGCAATCAAAATCATTGAATGGGTTTTTCCTGCATTTCACCGCAAGTCCACAATTTGTACTAGGATTCAAGCAGTAGTAAATCTGATTATTAAAGCATGAAATTGAGTTGTTGAAATTAGCAGAAATTATCTGTCTTGCATTTATTTGCCTATACGACTAAATTACCTCAACTGGTTAATGAGTTACTCATTATTGTTCCAAATTGCCTTGCAGGACTTTAACGGGGATCTAAAAGTCCACTATCCCGAAGTCAAATTGTTGCAATTCATAACTAAACAGTATTGGGAGGAAAAGCCAATTCGCTCTGAAACCCCGGTAAAGGGAATTACAGTTTTTACAGATGCGGGAAAGAAGTCCCATACAGCAGCTATGACCTGGCAGGAAGAAGGAAGGTGGGAAAAACAATTGTTTCCTGGTGAATAATCAGATTCACTCCAGACTCTATACCTGAAAGCTATCTGTGAAGCATTGGACCAGCTGGAAGGCAGAAGGGCTCTGCAGAGGGACCTGGACAAACTGGAGAGCTGGGCTGATTCCAACGGGATGAGGTTCAACACAGCCAAGTGCCGGGTCCTGCACTTTGGCCACAACAACCCCATGCAGTGCTACGGGCTGGGCAGAGAGTGGTTGGAGAGCAGCCAAACAGAGAGGGACCTGGGGGTTTGGATTGACAGGAAGCTGAACATGAGCCAGCAGTGTGCCCAGGTGACCAAGAAGGCCAATGGCATCCTGGCCTGTATCAGAAACTGCGTCGCCAGCAGGTCAAGGAAGTGATTCTGCCCCTGTACTCAGCGCTGGTGAGGCCACACCTCGGGTACTGTGCCCAGTTCTGGGCCCCTCAGTTTAGGAAGGATATTGAGGTCCTGGGACAGGTCCAAAGGAGGGCAACCAGGCTGGTGAAGGGACTCGAACACAGGCCCTATGAAGAGAGGCTGAGGGAGCTGGGGCTGTTCAGCCCAAAGAAGAGGAAGCTCAGGGGAGACCTCATCGCTCTCTACAACTACCTGAAAGGAGGCTGTAGCGAGGTGGGAGTTGGTCTCTTTTCCCAGACGACTTTCAACAAGACAAGAGGACACAGTCTTAAGTTGTGCCAGGGGAGATTTAGGTTAGATATTAGAAAGAATTTCTTTACGGAGAGGGTGATCAGGCATTGGAATGGACTGCCCGGTGAGGTGGTAGATTCTCCATCCCTGGAGACATTTTAAAAAAGACTGGATGTGGCACTCAGTGCCATGGTCTAGCAACCGCACCGGTAGGTCAAGGGTTGGACTTGATGATCTCTGAGGTCCCATCCAACCCGACTAATTCTATGATTCTATGATTGATGAGATGGAGTCAAATTCTTGTTAATATTGTGTCAGACTCACTTTATGCTGTAGGGGTGGTCGCAAGACTTTAATGTGCCTTTATCAAACCACTCAAGAATCAATGATTGTATGCTATATTGTTACAGGTGCACCAAGCCGTGTCACTACGCACCTCACCCTTTTTCATTGCTCACATCTGCAGTCATCGATTTGATCAGAGTCTTAGCATAGGTAACAATTGTGCAGATGCTTTGGTCACTTATACTCAAGTCACTCCTGATCATTTTGCACAGGCACACCTGTCTCATGAGTTTTTCCATCAGTCAGCAAAGATGTTAGCTAAGTAATTTCATCTCACCTTGGCAGAAACATGTGAGATTGTGCGTGCTTGTCCTGCCTGTCAGCAAATAGGTATAGGGCTAGGGTTTGATGTTAACTCTAGGGGTACCCAGGCTTTGCAACTGTGGCAAATGGATGTTATGCACGTAGCAGAATTTGGGCAAATGAAGTACATGCATGTTTGCATTGATATATTTTCTCAGGTGATTTGGGCAACGGCACGAACTAGTGAAACTGGACGCCATGTGATTCGACACATGCATGCAGCTATCGCAGTATTAGGCATTCCCCAGGTGTTAAAGATGGATAATGCACCTGCTTATTGTTCTAATTGATTTCCACAGTTCTGTTCCCAATGGGGCATTCCCCTACGGGACAGGCCATAGTGGAACGTGCCCATGGCACGATAAAGATGCTTTTGCATAAACAAAAAGGGGGAGAGATCCTGGATGTCTGCAATAGACTTGCAAAAGCTTTATATGTACTTAACCACCTGCATCCAACAGGGGAACGGGATAAACCCCCGATTGCAGTGCATTGGGACTCTATAACCAAGGGTTTGGGTACCAGTTCTGAAAAAGGGAAAGTGTTATATAAGGAACCAGGAACGGCAGAATGGAAAGGCCCGGGTATGTTGTTATTAATGGGTCGAGATTATGTTTCTGTCTCCATAGATTCTGCTATCCGCTGGTATCCGCTACGCTGTATCAAAACCAGCAGCAGACAAGCCTCACAAGGAGCTGAGTCCAAACAAGCCGGAACGACAGCGGCTTGACTCAGACTCATATGCTTAAGCCTACTGATTAATTCAGTCTCATGGTTGCCTGGAGCCTTGAATGTCAACCCCAGGCAGAATATATGGGTGAATCAAATGGGCACCCCAGAAGTTTTGTGTTGCGATGGCTCCTGCCATTGATCCTTTTAGAACCTGTTTGTCAGGATTGCCATATTTAGTTGCAAATAGTTTTAAGTAATTATAGTACAGTTTCGTGTAACAAGGTTGGTCAAGTAGCAGAGTGTGCAGTAAAGTTAATACAAGGCTTGAATGTTAGTTTGTCATGGGATCCTCGGGAGCTCAATTTATTGGGATTGCAATCAGTGGGCAATAAACCTTGAAACTGGACACAAATATGTTTTTTCTTTGGTGAGACTATAGTGACGGGCTGGACATACTTGACCGCCTGGACATTTAACAGGCACTCCGTCCATTCCCTTGCCAGCACAAAATTGTACTGGGACCGATGTGTCCTTGGCTTTGTCCTACGGTTTTACCAAACAAAATGAAACAAATTGAAACAAGATGAAACATATGAAAAGACAGAAAGGGATCCCTGAGACTGCCCACCTGTGGTGACAATGTTGAGCTCTTGAGTGAATCTGCTAGATTTGTTTTAGCAGTTTAAGTGCCAAGAAATTTTAAGTGCCTGCAGTTTAACTGCTGTAATCCTGTGTGTTAGAGAAATAAGATTTTTTGTTTGTTCGTTTGTTTTCTCCTTTTCCCTTTTGTCTTTGACCTTCACAGGGCCTCCTCAAAAAACATCAATGAAATATGGCTTGTTCAAAACAAGAAGGGGGAATTGTGGGGGTTTTCCACTCAGACAGACATGTACTGAACAAGCCACATTCAGGAATGTGTTGATGAACTGACCTTGCAGGGAAGAATAACATCGGGACTGGCTTTGGAGAAAAACAAGATAACAGACCAACGACAATACCAACCAGTTTTTAAATTAGGACAACCCTCTGATGGGCTTAAACAATAGCCCTTAGCCAATTAGTTTATACGTTAATAACAGGTTCGAACCATGTTAACCAATAATGTAACGCCATGTTTTTAACACTGATAAAAGAAAAGTATATACTCAGCACTAACGAGCTCAATAAACGGGATTTTCCTTCAACCATATTGGCTGTTTATGGTAATCTCCAAGCCCTATCCGCAACAACATAGATGCCCACGTACCTTCATATCGAGCTACTGAGGAATATCGAAACAACCAATGAGCAGATGAGGCTGCTCAAGTGTTCCAAATAGACCTAGACTGGGACCATAAAGGTGAACTGATTTTAGCTAGATGGGCCCACAACGCTTCAGGTCATCAAGGCAGGGATGGAACATATTGATGGGCTCGTGACCGAGGGGTGGATTTAACTTTGGATGCTATTGCGCAGGTTATCCACGATTGTGACATATGTGCTGCAATTAAGCAAGCTAAAAGGTTGAAACCTCTGTGGTATGAAGGGAGATGGTCAAAATATAGGTATGGGGAGGCCTGGCAAATTGACTATAACACTCTGCCTCAAATCAGCCAGGCTAAGCGCTATGTGCTTACAATGGTGGAATCAAGTACAGGATGGCTGGAAACATATCCTGTGCCTCATGCCACAGCCCGGAACACCATTTTTGGCCTAGAGAAACAAGTCTTGTGGAGACATGGTACAATAGAAAGAATTGAGTCAGACAATGAAACTAATTTCAAAAATAGTCTTATAAATAACTGGGCCAAAGAACATGGTACTGAGTGGATATACCATATCCCCTATCATGCACCAGCCTCAGGTAAAATTGAAAGGTACAATGGACTATTAAAAACTACCTTAAAGGCAATGGGTGCTGGTGTAGGAAACAGGTGCCAGCAATTGCCAGGTAATGAGCATGAGCTTGTGCTCAGCCCACCTGTGCCCAGTTAGGGCTGGCCCCAACTGCGCATGAGCAGGATTAGGGGGCCAATAAAAGGTGAGGCTCAAGACACACGCCCAGCTCATTCCTGAGCAACTAACAGGAAAGGCTGGTCGAGTTCCAAACATCAGTGCTGACCAAGACCAACTACTCCTGTACGCCTGCTTGATCTCAGAGCTCTGTGCTCTCGACGAGGTTCGTCCTGCAACATCTGGTGGAGAATGCGGGCATCGTGCCCAGGAACTAACATGGAGCACAAGATCGGCTCTTTTTTTAATGCCATGCTGGAGCTCGTCCATACCAAGCCCGAGGAAGGCGTCTGCATGATCATCTGCCTGGCTGTGCTGATGGGTCTGCCCCTTGTTGTCCTCCTTGCACTGAAAAAAAAGATGGGACCGTCACCAAACACCTCCGTAAGTAAAAGGCTCCCGGAGGAGCTGGCGACACAAAGGAGCAAAAACTCCCCTCCTTCCCAGCCGCTTGGGAGCTCTGGCAAGAGATCGGAGACTTGTTGGTGGGCCTTTGCTCCCAGGAAAGAAGTAAGAATACAACCTGCTTAGATGGCATATGGGGGGCAATAATCAATGGCCTAAAAGAAGTAAAAGCCGAAGCGAAGGCTGCTGCTACCATCATTGCAGCGCTTTCGCCAGAAGCCAATGACACGGCACCCCTGCCAGAAGCAAGGCCCGCTGTTGTTCCCACAGCACCTCCGCTACTTACTCCTCCTCCTGAGGATGGTAAGCTTAGGAAGGCATTCTTAGGATTAAGGGACAAAAGCCTTGCTATCAAGGGCATGACGGGGAAAGCACAGCATTCAACAGCTGAGTTCCTATCAGACATCGGGCCGGAAGAAGAAGCACCCGCTCCGAGCACCGAAAACAACGAGAAAATGCTGACAGCCTGCAGCCCTGAGGCGGGTGTCTCCAGTTGCTGCTGGAAACCACCTCTACTGCCACTTCCAAGGTCAAAAAAAGAACATGGGAAAGAAGCAGCCACCCCACCAGCTGCACCCACCGGCCTGGAGGACAAAATAAAAGCCTTCCTGGATCAAACAAATCAGGACGTGAAGTCCCTAGAAAAAAGGGTAACAGACATGGAACAACNATTGTTACCTCCTGGTTGGCATCCTTTGGTCTGAGCCCTTGGCTAATTTCCCTGTTGGAAAAAGCTCTCTTTGTTATAATAGTGATAGTTATTTTGCTTATGTTTTTTCCTTGTGTATTACAGTGTATTCAAAGAATGATGATGTCAGCTCTTGCGAGTAATAGGACTGTAATGTTAGCTAAAGAAAACGGGGGAAGTGTTGTGGAGAATTTTGCAGAGGAATGGTTGCAAGACAAAGGTCATGACCGTGTGCAGCTGATTAGCCTATAGGCGACAAGGACAAGGTGTCCTTGCCACCAACTGTTACACGAAAACAATATGCTGTGATTAGCAGTAAGTAGAATGTAGCCCCCCAAGAAGAATGTTCTAGAAACCTCAAGGCCGTTGCCTAGCTACACTCACTTCAGTAGCTAAGAACCAATGAGGAGCTTAGCTTTTGCAATATGTATGAGCTGATTAAGAACCTTATAAAAATGCAACGAATGTTCAATAAAGTTGAGACTTGTTGACCATGATAGCATGAGACTTGTCTCCCGTGGCTCCGGTTATCCCACAGCAGCCTATGTTTGAACAACACGCCTGGAAAACTCTACAGCAGGCCAGGAAGACCTTGATAGAGGGAGGATTAAAAACAGAAAGTGGCCAAGCTGTCCTGGATTGGCTTTTCACCTCCGACACCAACTGCCCCCACGACTGCCGTAATCTGGCCAGGTACCTGCTCACCCCTTCCCAGCAGATCATCTGGTTGAAAGAGTGGGAGCACCTGGCCCAGGTGGAAGCAAACCGCCCTAAAGCAGCCGGGGATCCACTAACAGGGGTAACAGCCAAGATGCTCACGGGCTCAGGACGCTATGCGGACGTCCAAGTTCAGCTTCAGTTCCTGGCTGCAATCCACCACACCGCGGCGACCCTGGCCCGCCAAGCTTTCTATAGGGTTCCAGAGCCTACTCCAGTCCCCTCATTCACCGCTATCAAGCAGGGGATGAATGAGCCTTATCAGCATTTCGTTGACCGACTTTGGCAGTCTGTCATGGCTCAATCTGAGCTAGAAGCAGAGCAAAAAGACACCATGTTCAAGCTACTGGCGTTTGAAAACGCAAATCCAAGAATGAAGGCACTGTTTTCCACCTTACCAAAAACGGCTGAAGTTTTAGAAATGCTGGAAGTCGCTGCCAGGGCCACCCAAACCCAACAAAACCAAGGCATGGCCAGTGCCTTTGCCGCCGCCTTGGAACCCACCCATAAGCTTCTCACGGCGGTTGCGCAGAAACTGGACAGAAGAGGGAATCGCCCAAAGAAATCTGCCCCTTTCTGTTCTCGTTGTGGATCCAGAGACCACACAAGAAGAGCCTGCTCAGCCACAGTGTGGTGCGACCGATGCCAGAGAGACAATCACAACAATCTGGCATGCAGGTATGCAAAAAACGGAGGGCGCAGCGCGCAAGGCCCCCGCGCCAGGACGCAAGTAGCCGGGCCAGCGCTTTACACCAGCTCCCCGCCCCAGCCACAAGGAGAAGCCTGGGCATAGATGTGCCCTCAGCAGTAGACATCACCCTCACAACAACACAGGTACACTGAATACCGACAGGGATCTACGGACCAATATACCAAGAAGAAAGCAGGGTTGGAGCCTTATTAATGGGCCGTTCTTCCACTGGAATTGCAGGACTTGTGCTTCCAGGAGTAATTGATGCAGATTATACAGGGGAGATCATGATTACTTGCTTTTCATTAACCCCCCCCGATAACCAAAGCAGGAACCCCGTTAGCACAACTGGTCCTTCTCCCAAAAATGAACCTGGGGAAGAACGCCCCTGTGGCACGAGGCAATCAGGAAGCACTCTGGTAACCTTAGTGCAGCAGATGAAGACAAGGCCCATCATAATTGTACAATTGGCTGCCGATAAAGAGGTCAAGACCCTTTCCATGATGATGGACACCGGAGCTGATGTCACCATAATCAACCATAATGTGTGGCCTCGTCATTGGAAACTCATTACTGCCCTCGATGCTGTCCAGGGAATAGGTGGTGGTTCCACCCCCCTTCAGGCCCTTAACCCTGTGCAGCTAAAGTTCCCTGAAGGACAAATGGTGACCGTGAGACCCTATGTATTACCTCTACCAGGGCAACTTGGAGGGTTGGTTGGCAGGGAAGTTATGAGCCAACTAGGAGCCATTCTTTTGATCCCTGAACCCACCCAACCCCCTCAACATTTTCAATGAGGGCCACTGCAGAGGTGCCGCCAACTGCGCTGGAAGACAGACACCCCTGTCTGGGTGGAGCAATGGCCCCTACCCAAAGAGTGCCTGGAAATCGCCAACCGTCTGGTACAGGAGCAGCTGGATGCAGGATACATCCAGCCGTCTGTCATCCCTTGGAACACGCCCATCTTCGTAGTTCCAAAGAAGACAGGAAAATGGTGATTATTACACGACTTACGCAAGGTCAACAACCAGATGTGGCCATTGGGTGCCCTTCAACCTGGGCTGCCCCTGCTCACCATGCTGCCCAGAGGCTGGCATCTTCTGGTAATTGACCTCAAAGACTGTTTCTTTACTGTTCCCCTACATCCTGAAGACACAGTTCTCTTTGCCTTCACCATCCCATCGATCAACAAAAGTGAACCCGCAAAGCGATACGAATGGGTAGTGTTGCCTCAAAGGATGAGAAACTCCCCAACAATATGCCGATCATATGTGGCATGGGCACTCTCACCGATCAGAAAAGCAATGCCGAACACATTAATATATCATTGCATGGATGACATACTGTTTTGCCAGGAAGCCCAGTTCCCTGACAACATTAGTCAGATCTTGACCGATCAGCTAAAAGCAAAAGGATTAATTGTAGCTCCCGAAAAAATCCAATCAAAATCACCCTGGAGCTACTTAGGGTGGAAAGTCACCTACGCCATGGTGAGACCGCAGAAATTAGAAGTGATTCATTCAATCAAAACACTGAATGACGCCCAAAAGCTGGTGGGCGAACTTCAATGGGTCAGACCCATCATAGGTCTCACCAACGAGGATATCCACCCCTTTTTGTCACTGTTGCGGGGCACGCAACCAGGTACGGTAGTGGACTGGACCGATAACCATACAAATGCGTTAAAACGGGTCGTCCACAAACTGGCAACCGGCTTTGCGGATCGGCGAGATGCCACTCACCCCATCGGAATCTGGGTATGCAACCACCCTTCATTTCCCTTCGCACTGCTGATGCAGGACTTCAATTGGCAAAGGGAAAATGGGGAACACCATCATAACCAAATCCGTGACCGAGACCCTCGAAGATCAGAGTCTATAGCAATCTTGGAATGGCTATTTCCACCCCACACAGCCCAGAAAGGTATCTGGCAAAGAACAGAAATAACAGCATTCCTGATACAGAAGGGACGACAACGTTGCCTTGATTTTGATTGGTTGCTGCAGCGCTCTACGCCACTACAACTCGCCTTGTTTGAATATCCTGGAGATATCCGTCACGAAGGCCCGAAACACAAGCGTCTACAAGCCATCAGTCAGTTCCATTGGATAGAACGACCGGTTGTTTCAGAACGTCCAGTGCCTGGCATCACTGTGTTCACTGATGCCAGTAAAAGGTCAAAAACGGCCGCCTGTGTATGGCAGGATAAGGGCCAGTGGAAACAACATCTGATTCCAGGCACCGACAAAGACAACCTACAGACTTTGGAACTGCTGGCTATCATCTGGGCCTTCACACAATGGCAACGCGTCCCCCTCAATATCGTCTCCGACTCGCAATATGCGGTAGGAGTAGCAAACTGTATTGAGGATGCTCTCATTAAGCCAGTACAGAACCAACGGCTACTGAAACTTTTCCTCACATCGCAGCGTGCGCTGAAAATTCGCACACAGCCATGCTGCATCCTTCATATCCTAGCCATAAAACATCGTTGGGCCTAGGGGAGGGAAATGCAAGGGCTGACTCCCTTTTCAGCCTAGGAATGCAGAATCCTGTAAGTCAGTTTGCAAAAGCCCAAAATAGCCACTCCTTGTTCCACCAGAATGCCAGGGTACTGAAGCGCATGTTTGCCATCCCATGGGAAGAAGCAAAAGGGATTGTTAAAGCTTGTCCTTAGTGCGCACAATTTGGCCCTGCCTTAGGAATGGGAGTAAATCCACGTGGGGTACAAGCTGGAGAAATTTGGCAAATGGATGTCACCCACGTCTCAGAATTCGGACGTCTTAAATATGTCCATATAACAATTGATACCTTTTCAGGCATGCTTTGGGCGACAGCTCAGACGGGGGAGAAGGCCTTACATGTGGTCCGCCATCTAACCAATTGTTTTGCTGTTATGGGGGTCCCCCAAGTAGTAAAAACTGACAATGTGCCTGCCTACATAGGCGGAAAAGTCAAGCAGTTTCTTGCTACTTAGGGAGTGAAACATATTACAGGGATCCCTCATTCGTCTACAGGCCAGGCGATAGTGGAATGAGCTAATCGCACCCTGAAGATGTACTTACAAAAACAGAAAGACAGCAAAGACATGGACCCACAAATGCGGCTTAGGAAGGTACTTTTTACATTGAACTTTCTTAGCCTAAGCCGCGATTCCCAGCAGCCTCCCGTGTTATTACACATTTCGTCGCAGAAGATCAATCGCATGCCTGAAGTCCAAATTAATTACAAGGACCCAGCGACAGGTCAGTGGGTAGGGCCCAAGCCATTGCTGTTNAAAAAGCAAAAAAATACCCACAAAACAAACAAAACAAACAAACAAACAAACAAACAAACAAAAGGGAGGGGGGGAAGCGTAGGAAACAGGTGCCAGCAATTGTCAGGTAATGAGCATGAGCTTGTGCTCAGCCCACCTGTGCCCAGTTAGGGCTGGCCGCAGCTGCACATGAGTAGGATTAGGGGGCCAATAAAAGGTGAGGTCAAGGCACACGCCCAGCTCATTCCTGAGCAAGCAACAGGAAAGGCTGGTCGAGTTTGGAACATCAGTGCTGACCAAGACCAACTACTCCTGTACGCCTGCTTGATCTCAGAGCTCTGTGCTCTCGAGGAGGTTCGTCCTGCAACATGCTGGAACTTTTAAAAACTGGGACAAAAGCACTTGGCAAAAGCTACCTGGTTAGTTAACACCAGGGGTTCCATCAATCAAGCTGGTCCTGCTCAGTCAGATCTTCTACACACAGTAGATGGGGACAAAGTACCCGTGGTGCATGAAGAGAATCTCCTAGGGAAATAATTTTGGGTTCATCCTGCCTCAGGCAAAGGCAAACCCATTCGTGGGGTTGCTTTCACTCAAGGGCCTGGACACACTTGGTGAGTGATGATGAAAGATGAAGGAGTACAATGTGTACCACAAGGGAATCTAACACTAGGTGAGAATACCTAATTTTTGCTTATCTAGCTTAATCAGTAGTGCATGGAATCTTTGAGAGTCATGAACTTGTATCCCACATTAACTACTGTTATGTGAATTATTGCATAAAATAACAGTGTTCTGTGAGTGTTTTTCAGGATGATTTTGTGGTGACGAAACCAGAACTAGGTTCATCGACTGGCACCCAGTAATTTCCTTGAAGTTAACATCTGCAACCCGCAACTTGTTGACCATGGACGAACTGTGACAATTGCTCCTTGTTTTAAGAATCTGCTACAAGATGAATATCTGCGATCATAGATTGAATTACTTAGTGAATTTTAGTACAGGAAGATAGCAATAATTTTTGTATAGATGTATTTAGGGATAAGAGATAGTAATGATTGGAGCATGATGCAAATGGTATAGAATAAGGGGTAGAATGTCCTGGATTGGGCCAGGATAAAGGTGATTTTCTGGTTTGTACTTTTGCTTTCATCCAAGTTTCTTGTAAGTAGCTACACTTGCTGAAATTAACAGCAAGTTTCTCAGACAGTGTCTGCTTCTAGGACTGATAACACTGGATAAATTAACAGCAAGTTTCTCAGACAGTGTCTGCTTCTAGGACTGATAACACTGGATGTTTATAGTTACTGCCAGGCACTGGTATGCAGAGCCAAGGACACTGCTCAGCTCTGAGGAACATTTTGAGGAACATTCCAACCTATAAGTCTTTTCCCTTATTCTCTCTCCTTTCCTTATCAGGGAGGAGAGGGGGATTAATAGCGAGCATCTGTTATTCGGTTTAATTGCCGGGCCAGTGTTAAACTGTGACAATGTACATAAAGCAAACTATAGCTAATCTGACATTATTGCATTCACTTATGAATTGTACCTGGCATCCTTTTACATTTCTATTGTCTAATGATCTTATTATTATCAATTGTAAGTAAACCTTCTGTGTAACCATCCAAAATCCTATATACTCCAGTTGTATTAATCATCATTTATCAAAAGTAATTGATTTGATGTTTTACAAAGAGAGTATGCTAAAGAAATCCTGCCAACCACACCCACTCCTAGTCATAGCTGGTCAGGAGATGAACCAGATGTTTCCGCATAAGTAAGACGCAAGTCATCTTGACTTGCTGGTTGTTTAGTATATAAGGCTGGACCCATTTGCAGCAACTTTGGACGCCTCACCTATGGGTAGACAAACAACATAGGATTTTCCCACTTACTAGGAAGGGTTGTCCAAATCCTTACTGCAACCGGGGCCATGTTTAGTCTGCACTATAAAAGAGCACTACTGATGAATAAAGTTAGACATATTACCACTGAGTATATGTCTCGCCCGGCCTCAAACTTTTTCCTCCTGTCTAATTTTTTCCTCACGGTGTTTGCAATGGGCAGATGTCTGAAACAGAAGGAGCTTGAAGTGAATGCTGTTCTGGTCATCACGTTACCCTAGAACACTTTTTACACATTCAAGCATTTGGGGGCCGTGGGCTTTCCTTATAACTTGAAGCTGCCACTCTTGTAGTGTCTTGTTTCCTTAAACCAACATTCCAAAAGGTTAACCAAGAAGACACGGCTCCCAGAAAGAAGGGGCTTGAAGTGACTGTTGTTCTAGGTAGAATTTCCCAACAGAATACATTTAAAAGCTATAAGCATTTAGGGCATGCTGGCTTTCCTTGTAACCTGAAACTGCCACTTGTAGTAGTGCCCTGATGATTTAAGCCACAGTTCCAAAAGAAAAGAAGCAAAGCAGGCACAGCTCTGAAAATCAAGAGGCTTGCTGTCAGTGTGCTTCTGCGAATCTCTTTCCCTGGAAACAATATTCACAGCCCAGAGGATTTTTGGGCTGTTGGATTTCTATGTAAATCTAAACAGTAAACTGTTGTAGAGCCTTGTTTCTTTAAGCCACTCTTCCAAAAGGGAAACAAAGCAGGCGGGGCTCCCAAAAAGAAGGGTATTGATGTGACTGCTGTTCTGTGCATGACTTTCCTCTAGAGTACTGTTCAAAGCCTAAAGCACTTTGAGGCTACAGGACCCACTTTTAACATGACACTACCCCATTTTGTGGTGGCTTGTCTCCTTAAGCTACATTTAACAAAAAGGAAAACAAGCAGGAACAGATGCCAAGCAGAAATGATTGACATTAATTCTCTTGTGGCCATCACTCGACCACTCCTAAAAGGCCAAAGGTCTTGGAAGCTGCAGACTTCCCTTGTAGCTGGAAACATACACCCCTCTTAGTGTGTTGTTTTTTTTCCTAATTGGCACTTCCAAAAGTGAAAACAAGAAGGCAAAGCTCCCAAAGCAAGGGTGCTTGACTTGAAATCTCTTATGGCCGTCATTTTCCCCTGAACACTGATGAAAGCTCAAAGAACTTTGGGGTTGGGCTTCCCTTGTATCATTTTGTACAGTGGCTAGGCGGTGACATATGCTCTCTGTTATTTCCGCTTTCCACTTTTGACTATGAACCAACCCCCACCTTTTCCTCCTTACTGCCCTGGGGGTTTTGGGGACCCCTCTCCCTTCCCTGACTTACCTATACCTCCTTTGGGGAAACGGTTGGGGGAGAGGAGGTCTCAGAGAACCATGAGTGATGGGGGAGGGTCAGGGGAGGGAGAGGGGTCCCCAAAACCCCCAGGGCAGTAAGGAGGAAAAGGTGGGGGTNGGGGAGGGGGGTGTATGCTGGAAAGTAATCATTTGGGATGCATTATTGGATGGTTTTATTATCAATCAAGCTTTTCCAGTTATAACCGTAAATAACGATCAGAGGCAATGGCAACCTCTAGACTGGAAGGTCATCAAGGAAGCTAGGCAAGCCATTCAGTCGAATGGCCTGCCCTCCCCCTATACTCAGGCTCTTTTGAAGCACATCTTTACTGCAAATGTATTGATACCTGCTGACTGTAGGCAGTTAGCCGATACTTTGTTGTCACCATCGCAGCAACCGCATTTTTGGACCGCATGGCAGAATGCGTGTAATCAGATTGCTCTTGCAACTTGCGCTCAGGGTGATCCGTTATATGGTGTAACAGCACAAATGTTGCTTGGGGAGGGCCCCTATGCTCGAGCAGATTGGCAGGCTCAGTTTGCAATAGAGGTTTTACAGGTTTCACAGGAGAAAGCCCATAATGCTTTCATTTCTGTCACCAGTGAGGGAGTAAAACAAAGCTATGCCAAAGTGGTTCAAAAAACTGGGAAGCCGTATGGGAAATTTATAGACAGACTATTTACAGCTTTACAAAGTGCTCCAGATTTAGACGATACTATGAAGGATAAATGCATGGCCGTTCTTGCTTATGGCAGTGCCAATGAGAAAACACAGAGAGCACTATCTCATCTACCGAAGGGTGCTTCAGTTTCTGCAATGTTGGAAGCGGTAGAAAAAATGATGGGGGCGGAACAAGCTCAAGTCACATTGGCCGCCGTAGGTGCGTCTATGGTCGAGGCAGTAGGAGCAGCAGTTCAACCCTTGATAGGGGTAAAATTGAAAATGAAGTGATGTTTTAAATGTGGACAGGAAGGCCATTTTAGGAGAGATTGCAAGGAGGGAGTTGTAGAGGCAACCAGGTAAACACAATCAGGTGTTGCCAGTTACGAGGAGGAAGGCATGAGCTCCTGTTAAGCCCACCTGTGCCCAATTAGGGCTGGCCCCAACTGTGCATGAGCAGAATTGGGGGACCAATAAAAGGTGAGCTTCCAGAGGCATGGGGAGCGCTTCTCTAGAGCTGCCAGAGGAGGGGGCTGAACAGTCTTCTATTTTTTTTCAGTGACCCTGATGTGATTCGAACACGCAACCTTCTGATCTGGGGTCAGACGGGCTACTATTGCGCCATGAGCTCCCACCTTGTCCCATTTTTGGTGGTGCTCCAACATGGTTTGAACCCGCAGCCTTCTGATCTGGAATCAGAGTCGCTACCGCTGCACTAACAGGAGCTCAGAAAAAACGGGAGAAGGTGGGAGCTTGTGGCGCAATAGTAGCACGTCTGACTGGGAGCTCATGGCGCAACAAGTAGTGGGTCTGACCCCAGATCAGAAGGTTGCATGTTCGAATCATGTCAGGGTCACCGAAAAAACGGGAGACTGCTCAGCCTCTTCCGCAGACCGATCAGGAGTGACCTCTGCCTCTCTTTTCAAAGCTCACTCTAGAGCTGCCAGAGAAGAGGTTAGTCTAGTCCGGAGCGTCAGCACCGAGATAGACTTACTGGATCTAAGGCAAGTCTCTGAGTACTGTTCTTACACCTTGGCAAGAACACTTACTGGACCTCAAAACACTGTGGTCCAGAAAAGGATTGTCTGCAACAGGGAGTCATTAAGGAAGCCACTGGGAAGTATTGTGTGAATTGTCAGAAGGACAATCACAATACTCAGGAACGTTGACGCAAACAGGGAAACTCCCGTGTGAGCACGCAACACAATTGCTGGCACAGACAGCAAATCAGGGTGCTTGGACCGCCACTCTGCAGCCACCTGAGGGAGTGCTGGAGTGGATGTGGAAACAGGCGTAGACTTGTATCTTGTTGATACCCAGGTAGCGGTGATTGATACCAACATGAAACTGCCGCTGGGTCATGGCCTCAGTGCATTGCTACTTGGGCATTCTTCTCTTTTGAAACAGGACAGTTTTGTTGTCCCAGGAGTTATTGATTCAGTTTATACAGGGCTAATAAGGGCTATGGTCTACACTCCTTCGCCTCCTGTTTTCATCCCAAAAGGGCAAAGAATTGCCCAACTGGTTCCATTCCAAAGTTGTGTGCTGCAAGCCATAGATATTGAAAGGGGGGAAGGAGGGTTGGGACCAACGGGGTCCGCATTGGTTAACTTGGCAATGGATATCACTAAGGGACAACCAAGAGAATCAGTCATTATTAAAAATTGTCAGGGGGAGGAAAAACAGTTGTCTCTGTTGATAGATACAGGAGCGGACGTCACCATTATCGCAGGACAAAATTGGCCATCTACGTGGCCTATTAAGCCAGCACAATTAGCAATAGCAGGGGTGGGCAGACCGTCTCTGCCAATGATAAGCCAGCAGACCGTTCAAATGCAGTTTTCTGATGGGCGATGTGTGTCTGTAAGGCCAGATATAATGCAAGTGTCTGTATCTTTACTAGGTTGAGATGTATTGTCTCAACTAAGAGCACGTTTGGTATCACCTTTTTAGGTGCGGCCACTGAAGAGAAGCCTGAGATACCCTTGACGTTGCCTTTATCAAACCTCTCAAGAATCAACAACTGTCAAGGTTTAACACTGGCCTGGCAATTAAACTGAATAACAGATGCTCTCTATTAATCCCCCTCTCCTCCCGGATAAGGAAAGGAGAGAGAATCAGGGAAAGAGACTTATGGGTTGGAAACTAAACTACACAACTTTAATGAAACAGTAATGATAAAAAGGTAAAATTACTAAATATATACAAATATACAGGAAAAGATTGATACCATGTTCCTCCCCCCTTTCCCCCAATAACTCTCACGTCACCACAGAGGCTGCAGGGCAGCCCTGGGAAAGTCCAGGCTGGACCCCTGCAGTCAGGAGCAGTCGGGAGCTGGAGACAGGAACACACAGATTCAGGCTGGCACGGATCAGGACCACAGGCAGACAAATAGACGGAATCCTCCCAGGATGCTGAAGCAAAAAGGGAACAGGTGAAGGAAGAGCAGGAAGAACAGGAATAAGGGGCAGGAAGGGGTTTGATCCTCGTGATCCCTCAAATTTATACTGAGTATGACGTGTATGGGATAGAATACTGTTTGGTCAGTTCTGGCATCTATCTTGTCTTGGGTCTCCCCAGAGGAGGGGTTCAGGTGGGACCTCTTTACTCCTTCTGCAGGGTAAAATGTTCCTCAGAGCTGAGCAGTGTCCTTGGCTCTGCATACCAGTGCCTGGCAGTAACTGTAAACATCCAGTGTTATCAGTCCTAGAAGCAGACACTGTCTGAGAAACTTGCTTTTAATTTTAGCAAGTGCAGCTACTTACAAGAAACTTAGCTGAAAGCAAAAGTACAAACCAGAAAATCACCTTTATCCTGGCCCAAACCAGGACAGTACATATACGTTTGTGAAACATTTAATTGCTAAAAAAACAAATCAGGTTTCACTGGATGACCTTTATTTTTCACCATTTCTACTGCAGGGCCCATCAGTCCTTTGATGTTTCCTCGTGCTGGCATTTCTTTCTTCTGTGTATTATGGCTCAGAGGTCTCTGACGTCTCCATTGTTTGTTCAGCTGCAGGGGCAGCTGGCGGAAGTGCTTGGTGACATGTAAGGCTCCTGTCATCACAGGTTCGGACATTCTTTTCCGGAACCCAAATGGGTTTATCTGCAGTCCAGTTTCTGGAAAGACACAAGCAAAACCTCGACCCCATGTCATTAATGGATCAGGACCTTTCCATTGCCCTGTTAAAGGATCTTGCCACTTGCACCTGTTGCAATCAGGTTGTTTGAAATTGACGTTCAGCTGCTGTATGGCCTTCTGTACCAGCATTTAAAAAATTTAATATATAGTCTCCTTACTGATGTGGACACATTGGAAATAGAAAAAAATAGTAAAAAAAAATTGTCTCTTGAATCAGCATTTCCTCTGGCTCTCCACCTTAGTTTACTCTTTTAAAATGTGTTACACTTGTTTCAGTCAGCAGAACCCTGGCTCTGCCAGCATGGATTACACTGATTAAAATGTATCAAGCCTGGCTCCACCAGCAAAATCTCATCAGACCCTCCCCTCTCCTGGGTCAGGACTAAAAAGATAAAATGCTAATAATACTGGCTGCCAGACATGTAATGCATAGTGATAGCAAACACAAGAATGCCAGGAAACTTGAATACAAAGGGGAGATACCAGCTATCAAATTTGCAATCCTCTGGCAATAATTGATGAAAAGAAGGAAGTTTTTACTACATAAAAAGCCAGAGGAAAAAGGGGAAATCAGCAGTGTCAGAAACGGCAGCACACCATAGGGAGTGAAACACACTAGCAACATATCAGACCAGGCCAGGAGTTTTGCCTGAGCCAAACAGCCCTGAGGTGATGGAGGGTGAAAAGCTTATTTGCTCCCTTTCTTCTCTTAATAGCCCTTTCCAGGGTAATGCACTTGTTTAAAAACCTTTTCTCTTGCAAACTTTTCTTCCATTAGAAACCTCTCTCTTTTCAGTGTGGTGTTATTTTTTCCCCTGAAATAAACCCTGTAATTCACTTAAACCATAAAACCTGTTATTTTTGCAATTTGTGCGACATATATGAGCAGTGGCTCATAAATCCTTGCAAACAAAATATAAAATAATAGTTATAGACCGCAACACTTAGAATTTTCCTGTGTGGGGAACCAGCCAATCTCCCCCTTTTTGTTTTTGCATCATATTCTTTAAGCCCTGATGGTGGTGTTCAATGAGACCCTGTCCTGCAGGATTATAAGGAACACCTGTTGTCGTGATCCGTGTTATTATTTTAATATTTTGTTTATGAGGAAATCTCAGCCTCTGCTTCAGAGACGACGCATAGAATTGCAGGCTAACACGTTTTAAAACTTAAGTTACAAGGATTTATTTTTAGGGAAGGCACAGAAAATTAAAGGTTAAGGGGAACCGGGGAGGAGAGTCAAGTTCGGTTACCGCGTTGCTGTAGCAGAGTGAAGGGAAAAAAAAAACGCTCCGCCGCTTTTTGCCTCAGGGTTCTGCGTCGGGTGCACAAAGTTCTTCGGGGCCCACTGGTTCACGCGTGGCTTTCTCCGTGTTGTGGGCTGGCAGGCAGGAAGGCAGGCTTCAGGCAGGCTTCTGGCAGGCTTCTTTTCAGGGGTATTTTTATAATGAAAAAGGGGAGCGAGCCCCCTCCTTATTTCTCCCTCGTGCGAGTTACTGGTAGACTGATAGTTTCGGAGCAGAGCATTCTTCCGGAGACAACTTATCAGTTGATTTAGATATGTTAATTTTCTGTTGTCTAGCCCAAAATGCCAGGCGCCAGGAGACTTGTTTTCCTGTTTACCGTCTTTAGATATGTAAATGTGTTTGATATGTAAGCTTAAGGAAGAAACTTACTCAAGAATCAATTATTTTTTAAAGGGTTTACATCATCTCACTCTGTGGTTCTTGAGTCAGTATTCATTTATTATTTTTTCTTCTTTTTTCCTCATATGCATATACATATATACACACATCCCTGTACATATATATATACACACATCCCGTATGGTGTGATGAGGGGTGTGGTTGTCTTTGCAATCTGTGCCTTTTTTTTTAGCAGGTAGGACCCATCTCCAAGGCCTCCACTGAGGAGCAACCGGGGTCCATGGCCTGCTTGGCTTATTGCTCTGCCCACTTTTTCCCACCACACGTCCCCTTGACTCAAAAGCCAGTATTTCTTTGGCTCATGAGCCAATATTTCTTTTGACGTGTGTTTGTGGGGGGGATTAACATTTACCACACTGTCTCTGCCTCACCAAATTACGTCACCTCACCCCGTGGGTTTTGAGGCTATGGGAGTGTGTTGTTGGGATGAATACATACACATACATACAAGAGGAAAAAAAAATTGCATTTTGTGTTGCGCCAGCATTGGGAGCTGGCGTGGAGCTGGCGGCCCTTAAACATAAGTTAGAGAAAGGGCATAATATGCCTGAAACTGCCACTGCAATTGGGGAGGTGCCAGATCATGCCCCTGTTAAAGTAAAAAGTGATGATGATCGTACATACCTATTGGAGGAATTAAAGGAATTAAAACAACAAATCGATAAATTAGAACTATCTCAACCTTCCAGACTTCGTCCTCTTGTTAAGATCGAATATACTTATGAGGATGATGAGGATAATCACCCACGTGTCTTAACAAAGGAGATTTCTTTCTCTGCACTTGAGCTGGCTGAACTCCGTAGGGAATTCGGCAGGATTCAGAATGAATCTGAGAATGTGTGGCGTGTGTCCTTGTCAGGAGGAGATGAGATTCTCCTTACTGAACAGGAAGCTGGAGACTTTTGGGGACCTGGTGGCTTTCTTAAGTGCCTTTCTTTCTTTCTTTCAGTGCCTGGCAAGGTCATGGAGCAGATCATCCTCAGTGCAATCACACAGCACCTACAGGATGGGCAAGGGATTAGACCCAGCCAGCACAGGTTTATGAAGGGCAGGTCCTGTCTGACCAACCTGATCTCCTTTTATGATCGGGTGACGCGTCTGGTGGATGAGGGGAAAGCTGTGGATGTGGTCTACCTGGACTTCAGCGAAGCCTTACACACCATCTCCCACAGCATACTCCTGAAAAAGCTGTCAGCCCACAGCTTGGACAGGGGCACTCTGTGCTGGGTTAGGAACTGGCTGGAGGGCTGGGCCCAGAGAGCGGTGGTGAATGGGTCTGCATCCAGTTGGCGGCCGGTCACTAGTGGTGTCCCCCAGGGATCAGTGTTGGGCCCAGTTCTCTTTAATATCTTTATTGATGATTTAGATGAGGGGATTGAGTCCATCATCAGCAAATTTGCAGATGACACTAAGCTGGGGGGGAGTGTCAATCAGCTGGAAGGCAGGAGGGCTCTGCAGAGGGACCTGGACAGACTGGACAGTTGAGTTGATCTGATTCCAACGGGATGAGGTTCAACACAGCCAAGTGCCAGGTCCTGCACTTTGGCCACAACAACCCCATGCAGCGCTACAGGCTGGGCACAGAGTGGCTTGAGAGCAGCCAGGCAGAAAGGGACCTGGGGGTTTGGACTGATTGGAAGCTGAACATGAACCAACAGTGTGCCCAGGTAGCCAAGAAGGACAATGGCATCCTCGCCTTTATCAGGAACAGCGTGGCCAGCAGGTCCAAGGAAGTGATTCTTCCCCTGTACTCAGCACTGGTGAGGTACTGTGTCCAGTTCTGGGCCCCTCAGTTTAGGAAGGGTATTGAGGTCCTGGAACAGGTCCAAAGGAGGGCAACCAGGCTGGTGAAGGGACTCAAGTACAGATCCTATGAGGAGAGGCTGAGGGAGCTGGGGCTGTTCAGCCTGAAGAAGAGGAAGCTCAGGGGAGACCTCATCACTCTCTACAATTACCTGAAAGGAGGTTGTAGCCAGCTGGGGGTTGGTCTCTTTTCCCAGGCAACTACCAGTAAGACAAGAGGACACGGTCTTAAGTTGTGCCGGGGAAGGTTTAGGTTGGATATTAGAAAGAATTTCTTTACAGAGAGGGTGATCAGGCATTGGAATGGGCTGCCCCGGGAAGTAGTGGATTCTCCATCCCTGGAGATATTTAAAAAGAGACTGGATGTGGCACTCAGTGCCATAGTCTAGTAACTGCAGTGGTAGTGGATCAAGGATTGGACTTGATGATCTCTGAGGTCCCTTCCAACCCAGCCAGTTCTATGATTCTATGATTAACACGGGAGATAAGTTCCCAATCTTGTACAGATACATTAGTTATTTGTTTATAAGCCTGCAGATCCCATGATAGCTGCTTTTGCATGTCTAAAAAAGGCCCCGTTCCTTTCAACATTTCAAAGATGCAAAGATCATAATAATACATTTTCCAGAGTAAAAAGTCACCTCCATCTAGGGCAGTACAAGCCAGTATATTCCAATCGTAAGGGCACATAGCTTCAGCAACTATGAGTTTGATTATAGTAAGTACGTAAGGTGCAGTTGGACCATACATAGCTGCAGCCTCTTTTAAATCTTTTAATGTCTTTAAAGCTATAGCTTTATGTGAGCGAAATGCCTGCAAGAATTATTAGGATCAAGTTCCTCCATAACAGGAAATGCCTGAAAAACTTCCAAAGGGATTTCCTCCCCATTCTGCAGGGCAGCACTAAGACCTTTTTTGTATGCTTGTCTGCAATACAGAAGCAGTCAGAGGTCGAGGCACTAGAGGTGTGGAAGGAGTTACAGGTCGGTGAACAAGGGACCCTGTTTCTTCCAAATCTGTCTTATTCTGCGGTTGCAACACATTTTCTCCTTTATCAGTATCTTGACCCTCATCCTGTGTAGCTACCATGGCATCTATCACATCTCTATCTTTAAAGTCTATTTGACCCATATTGTTCAAAAATAAATTTATGCTCTAGGCAACCAGATTCTATGAAAAAGTTAACCGAATCGGCTAATTCCGTTACTGCTTCCTCTAGCTATTAGCGGCTAGAGCATGGGGAGTGAGGGAGGGTGGAGAGGGTGTGTGTGTGGGTGTGTGCGCATGTGTGTGAACTGCTCTTTCGCTGCTTTTGCCTGTTTTTTTAGTTTTTAAAATAAAGGATTTGGGAGCAAAATCCACAGTTTTCTTATATGGTGGGCAGTCTCGTTCACAAGACTCATCAGATTGTATAAAAATCTCTTAACAACCCTTGACCCTTCAGATCAAAACTGTCTCACTCACTCACGCTTTCACTTTTAAAAAAAAGAACAAATGAAAAAAAACAAGTCTCAAAAACAAATGTCAAATGCAAACAACAACAAAGTCATTTAGCAAATGCAAATAATATCTTAATCTCATAATTACTTAATCCCTTGGCACCTCTTCTCATACTTGCTCTGTAAAAGACATTCCTCAGTAAGGCTGGTATGATAATCTTCTTACCTTCTTTATCTGTAACGTGGACTATGGAACTCCTTGCGCTAAGACGCCACGTTCATGAACTGTTGCTATTCCTATAAATTGGCCCACATCTGGGTGCCACTTCTTGCAAATGTGGTGAGGAAAAAATTAGAGAGGAGAAGAAAGTTTGAGCAAGATGTGGTAATATGTCTGACTTTATTCATCATCAGTGCTCTTTTATAGTGCAGACTAAACATAGCATCACGATTAGGTGGATTGTTTTAAAAGCAAGACACAATAAAAAAAGACCATGGTCTTGCTAGCTACAGACGTTACAGACAGCACTCTCACAGAATGGAACAACCTGGGTAAAGCCACAAGTTAGAATACATAAAAGATAGAATACATAATCCCTTTATTTAGAGCAGGTATAATCCAAATTCCTTACTATCTTTACTTGCAGCAGGCCATGCCTCGCCGCTATCTTTCACTGTGCTTTACAGTTTGAGATCCTGCCTCTTTTCATAGAATCATAGAATTAGACGGGTTGGAAGGGTCCTCAGAGATCATCAAGTCCAACCCTTGATCCACCGGTACAGTTGCTAGACCATGGCACTGAGTGCCACATCCAGTCTTTTTTTAAATGTCTCCAGGGACGGAGAATCTACCACCTCACCGGGCAGTCCATTCCATTGCCTGATCACCCTCTCCGTAAAGAAATTCTTTCTAATATCTAACCTAAATCTCCCCTGGCACAACTTAAGACTGTGTCCTCTTGTCTTGTTGAAA
>JAAWXA010000242.1:4598-36799 GCA_038090715.1 Florisuga fusca
AACAGGAATGTTCTGGGAGTACTATTGCAATGAAACACCTGGAGGAACGCATGCAGTGGTAAGAGAGTAGCACAGGGAACCAAGGGGTCTGTTGCTGTCTGGGGTTGTGTGAAAACCACAGGACAGCCTTGTTGCATCAGAGCAAGTTAACAGATGGTTTTGAAGATGCTTCTGTTTGTCCTTTCCTCGCTGTTCTTTAAGAGTGCTCTGGTGGTTTCCTGTAGTAAGAGCTGTGTTTCTGTTTAAGCCTTGAAGCTGAAAATGCCACAGTCCTGCAGCAAAGCAATAGAATTGAAGCCCTTCTGCAAGGCTCACGCCTGGTAAGCTGCTCGTAAAGTGCCCTTGTTGTGAGCTCCTCAGCCTTGTTAGCACTTGCTGTGGGGCCTTGGAATCTTTTTATTTTTTTCTGGGTTGATGTTTGGACTTGGTGATCTCAGAGGTCTTTTCCAAATGTGAGAATTGTGTGATTCTGAAATCTTGGCCATGAGCAGAGGGACTTCTGAAAGAGTTCTCTGTGTCATTCTTTCCCTAGAGCAAAGTGGCAGGGTGGGGGATTCCTTCTTAGAGGAACCCTTTTCTCTATCCTTTTCTGTCCCACAGTGTTCCTTCATTAGGAGCTTTGATAAATAAGTGCTGAGAGGGAAGGATTCTTTCTAAATGAGGAGAATCCTTGCCCGTAGTAGCTCTGGGGTTCTGCCTTGGTTGCTGAGGGCAGTGAGGAGGCACAGGTGCCTCAGGGAATAAATCTGCGCCCTTGACACTGGGCAGGTTCATCTGGGAAGGTGGGAGAGTTCCCTTTTTCTTTGTGGTGGGTAAAAGTGTGTTACCTGCTTCAGCAGCAGGCAGCTTCCCAGGACAGACTGGAAGAGAGCAGAGCCCAAGACCATGAAGCAGAGAGAAAGCTGCTGCTCTGCAAAATTGGAGACCTCAAACAGGAATTGAACAGTGAGACATACACCCTGAGAGAGAGCTTTGTTCTAAAGGAAAAACATCAAAAGCTGTATCTGGAGGAAGCGAGAAAGAGAAGACGGTTACAAAATGAACTGGAAAGGTAGGTACATGCTTTTTGGAGTGTTTTAAGAGATTACTTTTGTCTCCTCTGTTTTCCTCCAGAACTTCCTCTCCTACATCTGGTCAGCATTACATCTGTAAGCCTGAGATGGCATATTTGTGAGGAAGGTTCCTTTAACCCTCCCTCTGTCTTAATATCTCTTGAGCATTCCAAGACTAACACCACTGATGGTGGAATTAATGTTGGTGTTTTTTAAAATTAATTGTACTTTACCAGTCAGCTTTTTTGCCAGTCTCTAATAATCTCCTCCTTTTATTCAGTGAGTGGCAAAAAAAACCAGTCATGAATTTTATGTCCTGTACTGTTTGAATAAGGATGGGCCCTTCAGAGAACATAATTTGATTCTACGAAGGAAGAAAGTGAATATCTTTTTTGGCTTCCATTTGAGGATTATGGTTTGAACTTCCCATGGGAAAGGGAGGGTAGCTCAGAGTTGTTGTGCAGGTGTTCTCTGCCTTTTGGAAGAAGCTGTGTAAACACAGAGCATTCACAGATTGCTTTGAAGCTCTTGTGCTGAGCAGTCCCAGGTGTTGGTAACTCTTCCTGCTCCTTGTGGGTAATGTGACTGCTGAGAAATCCTCTAGAAAAACTCAGCTCAAACGCTGTTCTGGGTTTGGTCACTCCTAATGCTCTCTACTTTCTACTTTCACAAGCTGAATAATAGTCAAAGACCTGGGGGGGTAACTGTGCCAAAGTTACTCCCAAAGATAATTCTTGGTGTGTGTTTGAATTTTTTCAGAGCTGATGAAAACCAAGGAAGAGACAAAAGAAAGCTTTGTGGGAAGCGTGTGCAGTTACCTCCCATCAGTGCAGGTCTGGATGTCAGTCCTGAGCAGTATCTGACTGAACTGGGACATTCTGGGAACAGTCTTGCTCTGAGCAGAAGTTCAAGTTCAGTAGGAAGCTACCCAAGTCCACCCCCAGGAACAGAATCAATGGGGAACAACATTTGCACCCGTTATGCAGCTGAGGTAAGCATTTTGAAATCCCATCCTCAGCTACTGTGAGCGAAGTTGTGCTTTTTAACCTAAAGTTACAACTCATTTGTAGTTCCAGACCTCATGGTGTAACTCCTCCTCCTCACAACAGTACACATTTACGTGTGGTAGGGATGAAGAGTTTTGGTTTTGAGGATTGTACTGTTTTCCAAGAGCACTCAGTGTGTGGAGGAGCTGCTGCATGGTTTTGAGGGCAGTGGGAGCTTAGAAACCTTGGGGAAAACCATACTGAAGGAATGGGGGGCAAATGAACTAGTGCCTGGGAAACAAGAAACAGCTGCCAGTTTCCAAGGAGCAGTCTTCCCCTTTTCTCCTTTTCTGCAGAGGAAAAAATAGAAGTACAAATTCAGAGCAGCTGCCAGCTCTTGGCTGGTTTGGCTGAGAAAACAGCAAGAGGGAGAACAAGATGGGAATCAAAATCACCTCTTTGCCTTTGCTTCAGTGGGGGCATCTGTTTCCATTGTTAGATACTGGCCTGTTGGATGAGAAATCTGATGCAATATTCTCAGGGATTGTGTCCCTTGGCTTTCTGTGGAAGTTGGCTGACAGATGGAGGTGTAGTGCAGCTGCTGTGGGGAGAACATGAGGTGCAGGTCCTGCCTGTAGATACTGTTCTGTACCCAATAGCAAAGCATTTTTCACAGATTGATTTCTTTTAGCTCCTGCCGAGTTCCTTTTCTTTTGTGATTTTTTTTCTGTCTGCAGCTCGAAAAACTTACCTGTCAGCTGAAAGAAGAGCCTGAGGCAGGCAGAAACACAAAAGAGGACCAGCAAGTAGAGATACATCCTGAAAAATACAAATACATACACCCTGAGAGAGAGCATTGCTCTAAAGGAAAAATATCAAAAGCTTACCTGGAGGAAGTGAAAAAGAGAAGACAGTTACAAAATGAACTGGAAAGGTAGGTACATGCTTTTTGGAGTGTTTTAAGAGATTACTTTTGTCTCCTCTGTTTTCCTCCAGAACTTCCTCTCCTACATCTGGTCAGCATTACATCTGTAAGCCTGAGATGGCATATTTGTGAGGGAGGTTCCTTTAACCCTCCCTCTGTCTTAATATCTCTTGAGCATTCCAAGACTAACACCACTGATGGTGGAATTAATGTTGGTGTTTTTTAAAATTAATTGTACTTTACCAGTCAGCTTTTTTGCCAGTCTCTAATAATCTCCTCCTTTTATTCAGTGAGTGGCAAAAAAACAAAAAGGTGAATTTTCTCTCCTGTACTGTTTGAATAAGTATGAATAAGAGCAGCACAGTGATGTGCAAGTGGTGGTTGCAAGTGTGTTATCTGCTTCAGGATCAGGCAGCCTCCCGGGACAGTCTGGAAGAACTCAGAGCCCATGACCACCGTGCACAGAGAAAGCTTCTAATGTGCAGAATTAGAGATCTCGAATGGGAGTTGGACAACATAAAAAATACCCTCCAAGAAAGCACTTTTGAAAGAGAAAAATATGAAAATCCAAATCTGGAGGAAGTAAAACAAAGAAGATTCATAGAAAGTGAACTGGAAAGGTAAGCAGATGCTTTTGGGAGTGGTAATGAGAGCCTCCTTTTTTCCTCCTGTGTTTTCCTGATGGGGTTCCACTTCTACATCTGGTCAGCATTGTGTATGTAAGGCTAAGATGGCATATTTGTGAGGAAAGTTCCTTAAGACCCTTTGCCTTCATTAGTGGATTGTGTTTTCAAAGGGAATGTATGGCAGAAAAGATGAATTTCATGTCCCTTATTGAGTAAGCGGAGGCCCTGCAGAGCACAGAGTTTGATTCTGTGAAGGAAAAAAAAAAAAGTCTTTTTTTGGCTACCATTTTATCAGCGTGTCTGAGGTCTGAGCTCTCCATGGGAAAGGGAGGGTAGCTCAGAGTTGTTGTGCAGGTGTTCTCTGCCTTTTGGAAGAAGCTGTGTAAGCATACAGCATTCACAGATTGCTTTGAAGCCCTCGTGCTGAGCAGTCCCAAGTGTTGGTAGCTCTTGCTGCTCCTGGGTTTGACTGCTAATATATAAGCTCTCCAAAAGCCCTCAGGTCAAATGCTGTTCTGGGTTTGGTCACTCCTAATCCTCTCTACTTTCAGAAGTCAACAAATTGTCAGAGCCCTGGCTGGTAACTGTGCCAAAATGTTCCTGCCAGAGGTAATTCTTGGTATGTGTCTGAATCAGTTCATCATTTCAGAGCTGATGATGAACTACCAAAAGCCAATACTGCACTCCATGAGAAGGGCATCAGAAGAAGGTCTTCAGTCACAAGCAGCTTTGATAGAGGAGGTCTGGCTCCAAGTCCAGGTCAGCATTCAACTCACCTGGGACATCCTGGCAAAAAGTTTGGCACTGAACAGGAATCTTAAGTTCAGCAGTTCAGTTGGTGGGAATCTTAATTTGATCAAAGTTCCCTTTCATTGCAGTGCTGGTATTCCCCATGAAGACACTGATGGGCTGACAGCTGAGGATAATGCTTTTATTCATGGGTATTCCAGGCCTCCAAACTTGAAAATTTGCTGACAGGTCATTGCGATTGCATTATTTCCTTACGCCTCCCACTCCACAAGAAGCATCATGTTGTTCTCCTCAGTATTTATGCCCCAAGCCTCCAAGCTGACCGTGCAGAAAAAGTCAAATTCTACACCAAACCTGCACTGCCTCACCCAGAAGGTTCCTGCAGATGGTAAGATCATAATCCTTGGTGACATCGGAGTAGGAAAGAACTATGGAGCCTGGAAAGGAGTACTGGGCAAGCATGGTGTTGGAAACTGTAATGACAATGGGCGTCTCCTGCTGGAGTTTTGTGCTGAGCAGCAGCTCACCATCACCAACACTCTCTTCCAACAACCTGGAAGCATCCTGGATCCAAGCGCTGGCAGCTCACTGACTGCGTCTTAGCGTGCCAGAGAAATGTCGGCGATGTCCGTCATAGCCGAGCGATGCCTCGTGCAGAATGTCACACAGACCACTGCCTTGTGCCATGCAAACTTACCCTCTGCTTGAAGCCCAAACCTAAGAGGGGTGGCATCCCAGGGAGGAGGCTCAAAGTTCACCATCTTCAAAAAGGTACAGTAAGAAACAGCTTCCAGGTAAACCTTCAAGCTGGACTTTTAGCTCATCCCATAGCTCCCTCTCCTGAAGTGCTTTGGCAACGCATTAAAAAGAGCATCCTGCAGTCCTCTGAAGAATCCCCAGAGTTCTCCTCAAAGAAAACCAAAGATTGCTTTGATGAAAACACCATGGTGCAGTCATCATCACCCTGTGCAAGAAGAAAGGAGAAAAGTCAAACTGCTCACACTCCTGAGGTAGAACTCTGCTCTCCATTGCTGGAAAAATCCTTGGAAGAATACTGTGGTTTTCCCTGGAGGTGAGCACTCAGGATCTGCTTTCCACGTGTCATCACCAGCAAAAAAAAAACAGGCCTAGAGGAAGCCACTGACACCTCTGGGGTGCAGGTATGTGAAGCCAAATATTTTGAATTAGAGTCTGGACCGGTAAGTGGCATCATACAGTTAATTACATTATATAGTAAGGTAAAGAAAATCAGCAGAAAGTGACTAATGATGATAGCAGAGTCCTGCAGAGGAAGGTGGTGTTATTGTCTGAAGTTGGGTACAGTATTAGGATGGGGAAAAATCCTTGTCATGATGCTGGATATCTGCTGTTCTTGCTGTTTTCTTTCCAGCTGCTTTGCTTCAGTTTTGACAGTGTTGTTCCTGCTGTGGTATGCAGACAAACAATGCAGTCAAATGCATTTTTTTCACTATACAAAATACATATTGAAGTGAAGAGGGAGATTTGTCTGTAACAGGCTGATCTGTGTGATTAAACATGCCTGGTCTTCCTCTTTGTAAAAGAAAGCTCATGCAAAAAAACCCTTGAAATTTGGTGACCTTTGATGTTTTCCCTGCCTCTGCAAAACATGGGTGTGTTTGTCTGTGTTAGGAAGTATTTGAAAAGGTTTTTTTCTGAGGGCATTCATGAGGGGAATAGGGCAGGCATATGGGGCAGGGCTGGGCCCCCTCTGGGTCTGGAGTCCTGTGTAACACCTCAGGGGAGAGTGGAGCACGTTATTTCCACTTTTGGGACATGGTGGTGTTGGTTTCCCAGTTGGACGTGATGATCCAAAGGTCTTTTCCAGCCTTAGTGATTCTGTGGTTCTGTGCTGTGACTCTGTCCATGCAGGAGGCATTGGCCCAGCTCCAGAGTGAAATCCAGAGTGAATCCATCATTCCATCAGCTGCTGGAAGACATGCAGGAGCAGCAGTTCATCAAAGGAAGTGCAGTGACTGTTTCCCAGGGATGGTTTAATGACATTTTCCACAAACTCAGTGCTGCTACTGAAAAGCAAGTTTACATGCTGGAAGAGATGAACAAGGAATTAGAGGCCAAGTGTGCTGGTCTTAAACTATGAGGCTGACAAACTAAAAAAAGAGAGGTAAAGTATACACTGTTTGCAGTGTTGAAGGCTCTTAGCAGTGTTTTGCTGCTAAAAGTTAATTTCTGCATTCTGTCTTTTGGGTCCTGTCTTTTGGGACCTGCCTGTTCTTCAAAAAGTCAATTTCAGCCACTGACCTAAGCTTTCTCTTCTCTATTTTGTGATGTGTAGCAATATTTAAATTTGTTCTTTGTGGCTGTGTTAAGGCTAATTAACTGGGCAGAGGACTGGTTAGAAGATCAGTTAAACTTTGGTTCTGCAAATCCTACCAGTCCCAGGCAGAGCAGAGGTTTAAAAGTTGCCCGACCCATTTTGTTAATCTTCACTTTCTGGAAAACAGGAACTAGTCCTGTTGAGTAATTAGACACTGGTGTGCTGTTTGTCTGCCCTAGTGATGTGAACAGTGCTTTAAAATTCCATTTCTTTCTTCCTCTCAACCCCGGAGTGTTTGAGTGAGGTGAATACCTGCATGTGTCAGATAACCACCTTATTCTTCATTTTTCAGTTTCTTTGAGAGGGAAGAGGGGGAAGAACTCCAGCAGTGCTGTCAATGGTTTTCCCCTGTGAATCACTTTGTATTCCTAGTGCCAAAATAACAGGTTCCTTTGGGAGATGGTAGTTGGGTGGGTGGCTGGATGTAATGGAGGGACTGTCAGATTTATGAAAGCAAATGTGTCAGCAGGGAGGCAGTTGTTAATCTAAAACGAACTTGGTAAGAAAACAGACAGAAATGTGTTTCACCATAAACTTAAAGTATTTCTCAAAAGAGCTTTCAGATACCTGTATTAATTTAATTCTGTTTGTCGAATGGAGAAACAGACCCAAGAACCATCTATTACAAAGTCCTGCCTTTACTCACCTGAGTAATATCTGCAGTCACACTGTGGCTCTTGCACCACAACAGATTGCTTTGAGTTTTGTTAAAAAAATACATGATTCAGTGTATGCTGGTGTATTGTTCAAGAAGTATAATATTTGAATCTTTTTTATGTATTAGAAAAGAGAAGTCTTCATGAGCAGCTGATGATAATCTGGAGGTGCTCAGCTGTTGACTGCTGGCGGCAGGCAAAATTTTCCTCCCTTTTCAATTCAAGACAGTTGTAACTGTATAATCAAATAAGTTAAATTAAAGACAGAATTCATGTTCTTACAACTTTTTTCATGCTCATCTTACCATTTCATCAGGGCAATGTCAGAGAGCTGCAGCAGGAGCTTGATGAAGCTCTTAAAAAGCTGTCTGGGGCAGAAGCTTCACTGGAAGTTGCTACGAGGCGCTGCAGGAACCTGGGGGAAGCCAACCTGGGCTTGGAAAAGGAATTGGGAGAGGCTAAATCCAAGGTACATGAAGTTGTCCCAAAATTACAGAGCAAACTCCATTCACAGATTGCTTTGAAGCTCTAGTGCTGAGCAGTCCCAAGTGTTGGTAACTCTTGCTGCTCCTTGGTTTGACTGCTAAGATATAGGCTCTCCAAAACCCCTCAGGGCAAATGCTGTTCTGGGCTTGGTCACTCCTAATCCCCTCTACTGTTCCAGCCAGAGAGAATTCTTTGTATGTGTCTGAATGTTTCAGAACTGATGAAAAAAAAAAAGGAAAAGCCAACAGAAAGCTTCGTGGAAGGTGGAAGAACACACTTCCATCAGTGGCTGCAAGTCCAGTTCACCATTCAACACACCTGGGAAATCCTGGCACCAGTCTGGCTCTGAACAGAAGTCCAAGTTCAGTAGGAATCTTCCCAAACTCACCCTCAGGAGCAGAATCATTGATGAACAGGATTTCCTGTTAATGCAGCTAAGGTAAGCATTTTGAAATCCCATCCTCAGCTACTGCTGAAGAGCATCTGTAAGCAAAGTTGTGCTGCTTTTTAGCCTGAAGTTACAAATCATTTGTAGTTCCAGACCTCGTGGTCTAACTCCTCCTCATCACAACAGTACACATCAATGTGTGCTAGGGGTGAAGAGTTTTGCTTTTGAGGGTCGTACTGTTTTCCAAGAGTGCCAGAGACCAAAGAAGATGATGTCATAGGATGTTCCCAGCTAAGCTTTAAGTTAAATTTTCTTGTCTAGTATGTATGACTCTGAAGGGGCCTGCAACAAGTCTCACTTTATACTTCAGTGTGGGAGATCCACTGTGTGTAGGAGGCATTTGGGTTTGTAGAGGGGTTCTCCTGGAGGAGCTGTGAATTTGGTCACTGCTCTCCCTTTAGTCCTGGAGAGAGGGCCCTTCCCTCCAGTCTGCTGTTTTATGGCCTCTATTTTTTGGACCTTGGAGTTACTGCCTGGTTTTGTGCGGATTTGAAGAATGTTTTAGAAGTTTAATCTTGCATTTATGTTAATGGTATGTTTTCTGTACAATTCTAGTACAAGCGGGAACTGGATGAATTTGTCTCTGAAGAACCTGGACATGGTAATGTGTCATGTTAGAGTTAGGAAAGAGGTGACTGCTCCTAACTCTTGAAAACAACAACTTGAAAACTCTTTAGTTCCTGTGCTAAGCACAGGGTTTTTTTCTGCTAGCTTTACACTTACTTGAACATGGAATTGCACCTATTTTGTAATTATTACTCCAGAGTCACAGCTTTGCAGTGACTGGTGCTGTTTCAAAGCAGGAAGCCCCTGAGACAATTCCCTTCTCTTGCTGTCTGCTTTTAATCACAGGGAGTGTTCAGCTCTGGCTTCCTAGCCATAATGTTCTGACAGTGACTTCTTTGCCCCTCCCTCCTGTAAAAGTAACACCAGGAATCTTGTCTCTTTTCTCCCCAGACACTGATGAACTTTAAACTACATCTTTGGGAGCTTATTCCATATCTTCTGATGGATGAGAAGACATGAAAATATGTTTCTTGCAGTCTGAATAAATGTTCTCAGTCTGTTGGATGGATGACAGCCCTGTTGCCCTTCCCTGGTGTTTTTTTGATGCATAGTTTTCTCCCTCTCCCCCTTCCCTTTTCCCTTTTCCCTTTTCTCCCTTCCCTTTTCCCTTTTCCCTTTTCCCTTTTCCCTTTTCCCTTTTCCCTTTTCCCTTTTTTTTTTTTCCCTTTTTCCCTTTTTCCCTTTTTCCTTTTTTCCTTTTTCCCTTTTTCCCTTTTTCCCTTTTTCCCTTTTTCCCTTTTCTTTCTTTTTTTCTTCNCCCTTCTTCCTCCTGATTGTCTTCCTCTGTCTCCTGTTCCTGCTCCTCTTCACTGTCATTCTTTCGTCCTTCATCTCCTCTATGGGTATATGTAGATTCTTGTCAACCCCCCAGGAGTCTTTGCTTTGCTATTTTAAATCTTATGCTGTGATAACCATTAGTCTGGATAACCATTGAGATGTGAACAAAACTTTGATTTTTAAGGATTTGAAGTCATTGGTTTAGGTTTGCAAAATCTTTCTGTTTGGATACTACTCTACAGAGGGTTGTTCCTAGCTTGGGAAGACAGGAGGGGAGTGCCTGATAAGCCTCAGTGTAATCCTGCAGTATTACTCGTCTTCAAGACACAGAGAAGCCCTTCAGAAGTTGTTCTCCATCACTGATATGTTTTGTTAATGTAGTGTTGGAAAGACAATTTTGGCAGAGTAATTGAGTTGGCTGTAAATTATGGACAGTTCAGTGGGTCTGCAACAGCCAAATGAGGAGCGTTTCTGTAACATGGACAATTGCACAACTATTTTTTGGTCTCTGGTCAGTATGGCTATAGATCAAGTTTTGGAATGCTGGAGAGTGCCATATATTGTAGTGTAGATACAGTGGAGAGCACAATCTCGTTTGTTTGAACACAGACTGTGTAAGTTGTGTCCGTGTACCTGGAGTGTGTCTGTGTGGCATATGAGCAGATGTGACCTTCTGGAGCTGTTGTCACGCCGTGTTGTGCTGTGGAACTGCTGGCACGTTTGCTCAGCAAGGTGTAAGTTTGTCTGGGAAAGCCCCAGGGATTGCCCTTTGTGAAAAGGCACAGTGCTCGCCAGTGAAATGGCTGCTCCTGAGAGTTCCAAAGATCAGAGAAGGCCTAATGCAACGGAGCTGCTTCTTGCTTTTGAAAATGTAGCTTGGAGTTCAGCCCAAGAGAGAGAAATCTTTTCCCAGTGGAAAGTCCATGCCTCTGTCACTGCAGAAAGTAGAGAGTGTACAGTTGGGGAAAAAAGAAGAATCAGTTTGGAAGGTAGCCAGCCAGGGACATTTATCTGCATTGGTGCTGAGCCTAAATGTGTACTTGGTGCTGCAAACTCATCTGAAGTTTTATTCTAAAATGTGAACAAGTCCACATTTGAGCTTTTGAGAAAATGGCAATATTTCAGAAAAAATGAAGGAACACATTGTAAAGCAGCTCTAAACTTTTCTGTATTTTCACCTCCTTAGTGCAGGCTGGCTTAGCATGGAGGCAATGCACGTACAAAGTTTCCTGGGTTATTATTACAATGTAGAAAATGCCATCGTTGAATTGTGGTCTATTCCTAGTAAAGTGCTGTGGGGTTTGGATGTGTTTCAGACGGGCTTTGTTTCAGCTGTTTTTGTTCTAACAGATGAGTCAACTCTCTGTCAAGCTGTCTGTACATGTAAACGATTTCATATCTGTCCATCTGGATTCTGTTCCCACTGAGAAAAAAAAAAGTGTGTATGAAACAGTTTTTTAATGATGTATTGAAACTGGTTGGTTGTTTTGGGGAATGAAAGCATCTGAAACCAAATTGAGTGTCTGACCTGAATGAGAGGTGTTTGGAGGGCTGAAGAATTTACAGTTGCTCCCTTTGACCCCGGTTGCATCTGAAGAGGATAAAATCAAAGCCACGAAGGTACAGTCTTGCCACTGCTCTGATGCAGCCAAGTAATTGTTGATAATGTCACCTCTGTTCTTTGAAGAGGATGGAAAAACTGTAGAGATGTTTCACAAGAAAGCCACACGCACACTTCTTCCTTTTGTTCCCCCAAAACTTACACAAAGAATCCCTTGGCTCCACCTCCACCACTGTACATTTGCTCTTTGTTGTGGAGAACCTGGCCACTCTACAAAGAACTGCCCAACAAATGGGGTAAGACTATGGGGGACTTGTGATGTTACTCAGGTGACCCTTGTTTTAATTTGGCAGTTCCTTAACAAAGAGATGACTGCTCCTATTAGGAATTTCTTCTTATGGGGTGAAATACCAGGGTTAGACAACAATGTTGCTGAGCCTTCAAAGTGCCAGGGAAACCTGGAATTATAAATGTAAATTTTCCTTGTTTGTAGCTCGTAGACACTGAATATGCTCATTTATATTCTTTATATAGTTTATCATTACTGTAAATGTTTCAGGGCTAAGCTCTTCTTAATGACAGGTCACAGTTTTTAGTATTTTGTATGAAACCAAGATGTTTCTGTTGACTGCATCTGTTCTTTGTGTGTTTTGATGACACGAGGCTCTGTTTGGGTGTTCGTGCCATTTAACATTAGTCAGTGAACGTATATGCATGAGGTATGAATCCATCCATCATATAGAGATGGTCAGTATAAGTTTCCCCAGTGACTGACTCAGACACCCAATTAATCCCTCACTCTGAATTGGGTCGGTGCGAAAAGCTGAGTGGAACTGGAGAAAGGTGGGTGAGTTATATTTTGATTTGATCCTCCTGAGCCCTGGGGACAGCTCGGCTGCGGTGTCCATGTCCCAGGGCTGATTTGGGGGTGTCAGGGCTCTCCTGGGGCACTCTGGGAATGAATGGGAGCAACAAGTCTCTGGTTGGGTGTTTGTGCCATTTAACATTAGTCAGTGAACATACATGGATTAAAGACTTTTGCTGTTTAAAATAGTATTAATTGAAATGTCATTTGAAGCGTGGGGTTCAGATGAGATATGTCTGCATTTCTTTCCTTAACAGGGCCAAACTGTTGAGCCCGTTGCCAGAGTTAGAAAGAGCACAGCAATTCCAAGGAGTTTCATGCTGGAGGTGAAAGATCCCAATACAAAGGGAGCTCTGCGGACAAGATCTGGGAAATACGCAATGCCAGCTGTTAATGTGTAAGTATGGAATTAACTGAACTGACCAACAGGTGAACAAGAGAAACCATGGGGAAACACCTGAGTGGCAAAGCAACCAAAAAAAAGTCGTTAAGTATAAATACCTGTATTTTANGCCCTTCCATTCCCTCTCTTGCCCTCCCCTCCCCTGCCCTCCTCTTCCTTCCCCTCCCCTGCCCTTCCCTCCCTGCCTTCTCCTTTTTTTAATTTATGTAAATAAATGGATTTGGATTTTGGTTATAAAATTTTCATCAGTGTCTGACCCTTATTTCTTGCCGCTACCAAATGTGCTTCTCTTTACCTTTTTTCATTTTCTCCACACCTGGTTTATGGAATGGAATAAAAAAAACGGCAACATATTTCTGAAGCAAAAAACATAACCTGGGTGATGCAGTCAGACACTCCAGAGAGAGAGAACTGGGAATGCTGTTAAATTCTCCAAAGTAAAATGAAAAAAAGAAAAAAAAATAGCTAGAGAGTCAATGAAGCAATGTGAGAGCAGCAGCAGCAGGTCAGTGGAGCCAGGGAGGGAAGCTGGAGAAGAGCAGCCAGGGCTGATTGGCAGCGGGAGGATTACGAGGCTGTGGGAGAAGAGCAGGGAGAGTTCAAGGGGTCCAGGTCAGCAGAAGATGTTAAGTGGATTTAAGGGAACATCTCTGATGCAAGTCCCATGCTTGGAGGAAGGTCTGATTCATATCAAGGCAGAGTCATTTTTCCAGGTCAGCCTGCAGAGCAACACTGAGATCTGCCTGAGAGGAAAAGTGTCCAATGGCCACCAGGCAGCCCAGGTGAGATGTTTCTCTTGAGGCCACCAGATCCCTTTAGCCCTTTTTACTCCCGTTAGCCAAAGGCATACAGAAAAAGGCATCTTTTAGGTCCAAGAGAGCAAACCAGAGCTGGCTATACTTTAACTTGGTCAGTAAGGTCTATGGACCACCAGGTGCAAGTCTGCTACAATTCTATTTATGGCTCGCAAATCTTGCACCAATCTGTAACTTCTCCCATTCTGCTTTTTCCCTATGTTATATTTGGATTCACCTTCCATCCATAAACCAAAATCTAGAAATTTTGGAGTAGGACATGTTTCTCCTCAAAGAGGTACAATCCTGACAAAAATCCATCTGAACTCAATCCTAAAATCAATCCTCAAGGCCTCTGCACTGGAAGAGATTGTCCTGAGATTTTGCTCAGAGGGACAGAGCACCCCAAGCCTTATGTCTGCAGGGGACAAGGTTAGAGGGCATCCCAAGAATAGCCATGGCTGCACAAAAGGCAATGTAGAAGACAGAAAAGTGCNACCCTAACCCTAACCCTAACCCTAACCCTAACCCTAACCCTAACCCTAACCCTAACCCTAACCCTAACCCTAACCCTAACCCTAACCCTAACCCTAATGACCCTAAATCCTAACCCTAACCGTAACCCTAACCTCAACCCTAATAGTCCTTGATGTCCGGAACAGTTGAATGTAGTTGAGGAGGACAATCTGCATTTGAAACAAATGCATAGCCTTAACCCTAACCCTAACTGTAAAGGCCCTAAAACTAATCCTAACCACTAACCCTAACCCTAACCCTAAACCTAACCCTAAGCCCTAACCCGAACCCTAACCCTAACCATAATGGCCATAACCCTAACCCTAAATCTAATGGTCCTGACACCTAACCCTAACCCTAACCCTAACCCTAATGACCCTAACCCTAATGACCCTAACCCTAATGACCCTAACCCTAATGACCCTAACCCTAACCCTAACCCTAATGACACTAAGACTAACACTAACCCTAACCCTAATGACCCTCACACTAACCTTAACCCTAACCCTAATGACCCTAACTCTAACCTTAACCGTAACTCTAACCCTAACCCTAACCCTAACCCTAACCCTAACCCTAATGACCCTAACCCTATTCCTAACCCTAACTCTACCCCTTACCCTAACCCTAACCCTAATGACCCTAACCCTAACCCTAGTGATCCTATCCCTAACCCTAACCCTTAACTCTAACCCTAAACCCTAACCCGTAACCCTTACACCTTAACCCTAAGCACTGACCTAGGGACTGGTCCTGTGATCAATATCTAGAACTGGGACTGGGCCTCGGATCAGGATCTAGAACCAGGATTAGGATCTAGAACCAGGACTGGACCTGGGATCAGGATCTAGAATCGGGGTTGGACCTGGGATCAGTATCCAAAGTTGGATGTGGGATCAGAATCTAGAACCAGGATTAGGATCTAGCACCAACATAGTGGTCCAGAACCAGGACTGGACCTGGGATCAGTGTCCAGAACCAGGATTGGGATCTAGAAACAGGATTGAACCTGGGATCAGGATCTAGAACAGGATTGGGGTCCAGAACTAGGATTGAAGCTTAGATCAGGATCTAGAACCAGGATTGGACCTGGAATCAGGATCCATAAGCAGGATTAGACCTGGGATCAAGGTTGTAGAATGCTGTAGAATACCCTGGAATCAGGGTGTGCACAATTCCATGTCTGTGTATGTAATCCCTTATCTGAGGCCAATTACACTGACCCTTTTTACTGACCTTATGCAGCTGGGATTCGTTCTCTATAGATAAACACACCGTGTGTCCAGTAATAACTTATGTTAGTGCAAGGTGGCAGGGGGGGTGTGTTCACACAAGCACTACATAAGAATTGTAACTGCGTAATAAACCTTGAAGCTCGTTTAGCAATCACATTGTACGGGTCTTCCCTCGGTCGCTTCAACACTCATCCAGTAAGAACCAGTGCCTCATGAAAATGGGAGCACATAAGGGGATTGATTAACCATTATGGAAGCATTAATTAACATCTTCTCAAAATCCAGACTTTAAAGGAAGAGAAGAACAAAGGCATAGATAAAACAAACAAAAAACCCAACCTGTGAAGCAAAGGGGGATGTGTGAAAAGCTAAAGGTGTGAAAAGCTGAGTGGAACTGGAGAAAGGTGGGTGAGTTATATTTTGATTTGATCCTCCTGAGCCCTGGGGACAGCTCGGCTGTGGTGTCCATGTCCCAGGGCTGATTTGGGGGTGTCAGGGCTCTCCTGGGGCACTCTGGGAATGCATGGGAGCAAAGCAAATCCAAACCCTCCCCTCTGTTCTGTCCCCAAGGTGACTGAGCAAAGCTAGAGAGCATCCCAGAGGGAGGTGGCAGAGGTTTGCAGAGCAACACTGAGATCTGCCTGAGAGGAAAAGTGTCCAATGGCCACCAGGCAGCCCAGGTGAGTTGTTTCTCTTGAGGCCACCAGATCCCTTTAGCTCTTTTTACTCCCTTTAGCCAAAGGTATACAGAAAAAAGGCATCTTTTAGGTCCAAGAGAGCAAACCAGAGCTGGCTATACTTTAACTTGGTCAGTAAGGTCTATGGACCACCAGGTGCAAGTCTGCTACAATTCTATTTATGGCTCGCAAATCTTGCACCAATCTGTAACTTCTCCCATTCTGCTTTTTCCCTATGTTATATTTGGATTCACCTTCCATCCATAAACCAAAATCTAGAAATTTTAGAGTAGGACATGTTTCTCCTCAAAGAGGTACAATCCTGACAAAAATCCATCTGAACTCAATCCTAAAATCAATCCTCAAGGCCTCTGCACTGGAAGAGATTGTCCTGAGATTTTGCTCAGAGGGACAGAGCACCCCAAGCCTTATGTCTGCAGGGGACGAGGTTAGAGGGCATCCCAAGAATAGCCATGGCTGCACAAAAGGCAGTGTAGAAGACAGAAAAGTGCCTTTGAGGAGGTTTTTGTTTTGTTTTTTTTCTTTTGTCTCCCATCTTTGCCTCATTTTTTGAACAATACATTTGTATGAAGGAAAAAAAAAGAAAAAAAAAAAAAAAGAGAAAAAAGTAAAAACGAGGAAACTTAAACTTCGACCTCTCCCTAAAGAAATACAAGAATGCATTGAACACCTTTGGGGAGTAACATGTCCCTCTCATCTCCCTTGATCTTCTCAAATATCCTCTTCAAATAATTCCCTTTCTCTGCCATCCTGGTCCAAAGATAAGAAACTCTGACCAGGTTTCCTTGGCACCTCCTTGTCCCTTCTGGTCTCCATTGGCCTTTTCTCAGGGTTCAGTCAGCAACTGAAAACTACCAATATTTCAAGCAGAACACAGCCACCACTTGTTCCTTTCCACCACCCTGGTAAATCCTGCAAGGTATCTATTGCCTTGTCCCACCTGCATGGCCTGAATGTCCTCCTTGAGGGAGGATAGAGCTCTTCCACCATGCAGCAGAACTGAGTCTTTGGGCTCTTGTGCCAAACCAAGACCAACAAAAAAAACAAAACAAAAAACAAACCAAACCAAACCAAAACCAATTAAAAAAAAAACCATCAAACACTGGGTAACTGGTTTTTCTCCTGGATGGGCTTTTTTCCCCTCCAGTCCTGTCTCTCTGTCCTTGGTTCTGCTGCACAGCAGCCTCTGGGCCCAGCTGTTCAGCCCCTCTCAGTCCTGTTGGCTCTCAGCTCCTCCAGCTCAGTTCCATTCCAATCCCTTCTTCTTTCAAGAGAAAAGACAGCAAGAGGTGCAGATGCCAGCACACAGCTTTCAAATGCCATCACAGCCTCCTCCCCACTGCCTCGTGCCACCAAGTGCCCCCCAAACCTGCCCAGAAGAAAACTCCCCACCAATTCTTCCCCAATGAAAGGCCAACAAGTGTTGGTTTTATTCCATTTTTTTTGGTGCTCCTTCATGCATCCATGTGGTGGGCGGGTAGGAAGGATGGGGGAACAAAGTGGCTCCTGCCCACTGGCCACCAGACACTTCAGCACTGCCACCTCCCCATGGGATCCATGGATCACTGCTGCTGAAGTGTCCAGTGAGCTGGACATTCCTAGGCCTGACACACATCACCACCACCAGCACCACCACCAGCATCATCCCCTGAGTCTTTTTCTTTCTTCAGCTTGGATGATGGATTCCTCCTCCTCTTCCCAGAAGAGCCCATCAAATCCACAGACTGCCCACAGAGATGACAGCTCTGCCGAGGGAACCTGCTCCGCTCACTCTTCCTTTGTGGGGTCTTCTCCTGAGTAGCCCAGGGTGGTGGAACCCTTGGGGAGCTGCTGGTGGAGAGCACTGAAGCTGCCTGAGTGCTGGGAGCACTGCCATGGCTTGGAGGACCCCTCCTCATCCTCTGCCCTGCTGCTGAGTCCTCAGAGTCTGTGCTGTCCACCAAGCCATGGTGCAGATCAACACTTGGAAGCGGGGATCTGCTCCGGAACCTCTCCTGGGTTCTGCTGCCCTGGACAAAGGCAGAAAGGCCAAAGCTGTGGCCCCCTCTGCTGCTGTCCTCTTGCCTGGCGTGCTGCACATGGTGGTGTGGCTCCATGTGGATCAGCCAGCGACGTTCCCTTCTGCACAAAAAGCAGTCCCTGCTCTTCCTCTGGACATGGGCAGAAGGACCAAAGCTGTGCCACCCTCTGCTCTTGTCTCCTTGCCAGGTGTCCAGCACATGGTGGCCCTGTGGCTCTGTCTGAACCAGGCACTCATCTTGCCTTCTGGAGGCAGAGGAGGTCATGCTGGAGCTTGGCTGGTCTGCAGATGCCTCCCATGGCCCAAGCTGGCCAGGTCCCAAGAACCTCTTCTTCTGGGCCAACTGGCCAGTGGTGGCTGCTCCAAAGGAGCTGTTCTGCAGGAATGGCTGATGGGTGCTCCCTGATCCAAAGGGGACACTCTGGGGATATTTCTGGGTAGTGCTGCCGGGTGCAGGGACTCTGCTCTGCTGGAACCCCTGGCCATGATGTCCTGCCACCATGTTCTGCAAAGACAACAGTGAAAATGTTCTGGTCCTTCCTGGAGGAAGAGTGGGGAACCCCGAGAACCTCTGTGAGGGGACACCTAAAGGCCTCCTAAAGATTCTTCTTTCCCTTGCTGCAAAGGGAAAAGGGCAAAAGGCAAAGAAATGGAAGGGAGATCATGGGTGGGATGGTGGGAGAGGGAGCAGCATTGTGGCTGTGAAGAAGGCTGCAGTGTGGGAGGGAAAAGAAAGAAATGCCAAGATCCCAGAAAGGAATCCGCTCTCCATCTGGGGCCCCGACCCACCTCCCAGAGTTACATGAGTCCCACAAGCCAGGCCCTGGCGTCCAAGAGAACCCACCTGCTGATTGCCAGCCAATGACAGGTGGATGGAGGAGGGAGGATATGGTGGTACCATGGAGGAAGAAGCCCCTTCTTCAGTCTTGAAATCAGAGCACCTGGAGAGACAAAGAGTGATCCCTGCTTAGGGCTGATCTTCCAGCCCCCTCGGGGCTTCAGTCACTTCCTTGGAGCACATCCTATGCAGACAGAAGGGAGAACCAAGGCTACAAATGCCAAAATCCAGTGGGGTCTTCTCACCAGGTCTTCCCCTGTTGGACCAAGACCTCCTCTCTACACCCACCATGGCCTCCTCAGGAGAAGTTTGCAGGCAGGCAGCAGCCTGAAGCCCAGCAAGGAAAGAGAAGGACTGAGGTGGGGTAGTTCAGCTTGGAATTGTCTCCTCTGAGAGCAAGAGGAACCCTCAGGAGGACAAGAAGACAAAGAGCCTGCCAAAGCAGGAAGAGGAAACGTATTCCGAACCTGTTTTGACACTAGTTCTAACCTGGCATAAAACAGTAAATAGGCTTCCTGCTGGAGAGCTGTGTTGATGTCACAAGGAGTCACAGATGAATTGTCCATCTTGTACCACAGCCCATTGCTGGCCTGCAAAAAAGGCATCAGAGGGAGATGAGCTGTGTGGTTTCTCCAGAAGAACACCACGGAACCAACAGGTGCACACCTAAAGCAGTCCCATCCAGCCCCTCATGGAGATCTTCTCCCGCAAACCTCTGTCTGGGAAAGTTTGTCTTGACCTGGGCAGACTGGAGAGTTGGGCTGATTCCAATGGGATGAGGTTCAACACGGCCAAGTGCCGGGTCCTGCACTTTGGGCACAGCAACCCCATGGGGAGCTCCAGGCTGGGCACAGAGTGGCTGAGAGCAGCCAGGCAGAAAGGGACCCAGGAGTCTGGATTGACAGGAAGCTGAACAGGAGCCAGCAGTGTGCCCAGGTGGCAAAGAAGGCCAATGGCATCCTGGCCTGGATCAGGAACAGCGTGGCCAGCAGGTCCAAGGAAGTGATTCTTCCCCTGTACTCAGCCCTGGTGAGTCCACACCTCGAGTACTGTGTCCAGTTCTGGGCCCCTCAGTTCAGGAAGGAGATTGAGGTGCTGGAGCAGGTCCAGAGAAGAGCAAGGAGGCTGTGAAGGGACTCCATCCAACACAAGTCCTGTGAGGAAGGGCTGAGGGAGCTGGGGGTGTTCAGTCTGGAGAAGAGGCGGCTCAGGGGAGACCTCATCACTCTCTACAACTCCCTGAAAGGAGGTTGGAGCCAGGGTGGGGTTTGGAGGGTTGGTCACTTCTCCCAGGCAGCTCTCAGTGAGACAAGAGGGCATGGACTTAATCTCTGCCAGGGGAGGTTTAGGTTGGATATTAGGGAAAAATTCTTTCCAGAGAGGGTGATCAGGCATTGGAATGATGGATTCTCCATCCCTGGAGGTTTTTAAGAAGAGATTGATGTGGCACTCAGTGCCATGGTCTGGGAACCACGGTGGTAATGGATTAAGGGTTGGACTTGATGATCTCAGAGGTCCTTTCCAAGACGGATGATTCTGTGATTCTGTCTTCCCCAGGACACAATTTTCCCTCGTGAGGAAGGAAGTTGCTCTCTACCTTTGTGTAGCAGAAATAGCGTCCCGAGTGACAGCTGTCACCGCTGTGCACCAGGACAGCGTACAAAGAGTAGAACTGCGATTCTCCCGCTGCCTCTGACAGGTATGGCCCAAGGTCCAAATCCTCGGGATACTTCACAACCTATGGAGAGACCAAGAGGGCTCAGAAATGACCCCAAAATATTACCAAGGCCAGGGCCCAGACGTGTAGAAATCCATCTTTGGGGCTCCTCAACACTAAAGCTCCACATCCCATTTTGGGGGGCAGGAAACTCCTCTTGGCCAATGCAGATCTCTTGGAGCAGGGCACCCGCTTGTCTTCCCATGGGAACTCTCCCCACAAGGGAACAGGAAAAACCACCAGGAACAACCCGTGAGAGAAGAGGGGCAGTACTTTGGGAAAGGGAGACCTCCTGCTCCAAGAAGGGAAAGTTGCCCTCCGGTTGCATCCATACCTTGCTGATCTTGCCTCCAGTGAAATCTTCAAACCTCTTGAGTCTCACTGTGAGAACCTGGGGTGCCCCATGGATCATCAGCCTCTTGGAGGCAACAGTCATCTGGCCACAGCTGAAAGCAAGCAAGCAGAGAGCCAAGTGCTGCAATGGACCCTTCCAATGCCCTCTCCTCTCTGTCCCAAGGAAAGCCAGAGAAGCTGTCATGGCTCCCACACCCTTATGCTCATTGAAGAAGAGTCAGCTGCAGAAGGCTGGACTAAAAGGAAGCTGTGTCCCATCATTGTCCATCTCCCTCCCCTCTGGGAAAGTCCCCAGATCATACCAAACCCTAAGGCAGGGTCTAATCTGAAGGGAGATGTTGTTGGGAATCATCATCTTACTGTTGACATCTGAAGCATCTTCTGGCACCCAGCAGCTTGGGTTTCACAAAGTTCTGCAGAGCTTCACTGAGAGATGCGGCTTCCTGGAGGAGTGAGAAAGAGAGCCCTGAGCTGAGGGAAATGCTCTCACCCAACCAAGCCCTCAGCAGGAGCTAAAGAAACCACCCAGGAGGCTGAGGAGACCCAGTGGGAACCCACAAGCAGTGCCCAAAAAGAGGCAGAAAGAGGGAATTCTGCTGAACATTTCCAACATTCCCATCCATCACCCACCAAGCTCTCTTGTGTTCCTGGGAGATCTTTGGAAACCAACATCATTTCCTGATGCTGGAAAGCTAGAGGGAGGGGCCTTGGGAGATCCTGAAAGAGCACTACAAACCATCTTACTTTGATATCCAAAAGGACATCCAGGAAGGGCTCAAAGGCATCAGAAACCACTTGGCAGCTTGAGCACATGACTAGCAGGAAAATCAGAAAGCTGAGTGAGGGGGGAGGAGGAGAGACTCTGCTCATCCCTCCTACACCAGTCACATGCAGCTGTTTCCCACAGGCAGCCAGAAGGGCAGAGCCACGTCCAAGGGAGAGCAGGAGTTGTGGGAAAGTACCTCTGGATCTTAGGAAGCTCCCAAATATCCGCTGGAAGACGACGGTGGGCTGAGAAGACATGGCCAAGCTGCCTTCAGGCAGACAAGCTCTCTCCATGGCTTCCAAAGTGCACCTCAAGAACTTGCGGGCATCCTCCTGTCTGCCCAGCTGGAACTGTCCTCCAATTCCTGTGAAGGAAGTTAGGAGTTCTCTCCACCAAGCAGGGAAGAAAAGATGGACAACCATCAGCCACAACTTATGAGGGACAACAGTCAGGACATCCAAGGGCTTGATGGCAGATGCTGTGGGATGCAGGACCTTGAGCACGTGCTCTTGCACTCTGCACATCACCCAGTCACACAGCTGAACACCTGGAGAGGGACAGGGAAAAGGATTTTCTCAGAAAGAGAAGCAGAAAAAACCTCTGTTGATTTCTGGAGGATGCATATTCCTGGTTACAATCCGATTGTGAAACCTCTCTCTGAGGTTACACGAAAAAAGAAAGACTTGAAATGGGGCTCAGAACAACAAACTGCTTTGGAAAGTATTCAGCAGGAGGTTGTGCAGGCAATGGCCCTTGGACCAATTCCAACAGGGGCAGACATTAAAAATGTGCTCTACACTGGAACCAGGAATGAGCAGAAGGAAAGCTCCAGGAGAGACTCAAGGTCGACCTCTAAGATTTTGGGGTCGAAACTACAAAGGCGGCTCTGAGGCCAACTCCACAGCCACTGAAAAAGAGATTTTGGCCGCCTACAAAGCGAGTTAGAGCTGCTTCAGAAGTGATTGGTACTGAAGCAGCAATTCAGTACTTGGTGCTGAACTTCTCAGGTTAGCAGTGAGAAACCTCCTGCAGATCTTGAGGTGGTAACAACAGCCTGAACACCTCTGCTCCCAAGGGTCCCAACAAACCCAACCCTTTTTAGCGCCTGGAAGACTTTCTGCAGAGGGATGCTGAACGGAAAGAAGTTTTCTGTGCCAGGAACAAAGAGGGTTTCACTTGCAGGAGTGGAGACCAAAGCCTGGGGCTAGGAAGAGGTTCTTCTGAAGATGAACTCCCCCAGATGTGACAAGTGGCTTCTAGGCTTGAGTGTTCCCAGGAACCCAAGCAGGGGGTGGGGTTGACAAAGAACTGCTGCTTGTCTGCTCCATCCAACTCCACATCCTGAGAAGCCTTGGGAAGTGCCCAACAGACTGAGATGTTCCTACGAGTACTCACAGGCCTGGCTGTGCTCCTGGGAGAGACGGCAGTGTGCCAGAGAGGGGGTGTAGGTCAGACACTGCAGGACAGCCTTGAGGAAGCAGCTATTGCCCCTCTTCTGGAGTTCTGCTCCAACTCTTGGTCTGTGCTGCCCATCTTTGTTTCCTTGTGAAGCCATTTCCACAGCAAGCACTGCAGGGAAATGACATTTGAGAAAGAGAGGAGACCACTGGAGTGCATCAAAACATCTTTGAGAAGCCAAGGTCTCTACGGGAAGACCCAGAGCATCCAGCTCTACATCCCAAGCCAGAAACATCAGGGGCAGCTGTCGTTAAAGTTGGCTGCTCAAGAATCACTTTGGGGAAAGCAGGCTGTGCCCCTGCTTGCTTGGCCAAAAGTCCAAGCAGCCCACACTTGGACTGGTGTCACTTGATGACAAGAAGCCACCCCCAGCACAGAAGGGACCCCCCTGCAGCCCAAGCTGCTGGTGAAGCCGGGACTCACCGGAGTTGTTCCCCAGCACGACTCCCAGCTCCTCTCAGGAAGAGAGGGAAAATCTCGGTCAGGGTGACTCAGGCTGTCAGCACGCTCTCCAGGAGGAGAAGACCAACAGCAACCCCCTCACCTGAAGGCAAAGAAACAATTGTAGCTGATGCCAAGGATTCCAAAATGCCCCCATCGAAAGGCACAGGACCGCATCCGTCATCAGGAGCGTTGGAGTGGTGCCTGGAGGTGCTGCAGAGCTGTTCTGTCACAGGACTCCACCTGACAGCAGTGCCCAAGGACCTTTGGAAAGGTCACCTCGTGTGTGTGCCACTTTGTCTGCAGAGGACCCTGTGCTCACCTGTGGTCTTAGCAGAAGGAGCAAAGAGGAGTCCTTCCCACAGCTCTGGCCAGCCGGGAAAGTCGCTGGGAACAGCTGGGAAGAGCTGGGAAGGGAGAGACCTCTCCTTGTATACTGACTCAACCTCCTCTCTCCTCTGTCCTGGCAGTCCAATCAGAAGCACCTCTGTCAAAGGAGGGAAGCTGAGGAGAAGCAGGCAGGAAAGAACCAATGGTCGGAAGGAACAAAGAAAAGGTGGGGAGTAGCCAAGGAAGGAGGCGAGTTAGCCCGCAGGTCAGCTCAGCCACACTGGCATCCTCTGGCCCTCTCCTTGGGCTTTTCTAGCCCTGGATCCATGATGTCACAGGTGTCACCTGGGTGCCACATCATGACCTCTTTGCCACACAGGCGCACTGCCCGTCTTCTAGAACCCTCCAGGTCCATGGCAGCCACCAGAGTCTCTGGTGGTCTGTACCACCAGGCAGCAGGCATGGGTCACCATGGTCACCATCTCTGTAGGCATCCAGTCAATGGTGGTGGCTCATGGAATGATGGAATGCTTTGAGTTGGAGAATCCTAGAATGGTTTGTGGCAGCGGGGTGGCCTCAGCTCAGGGCGACATGTTGGGATCCATCCCATCTCTCTGCCTTTGCAGCCCATCTCCAGGAGAGCCTTTGGGAGGCCCTGAGCTGTCCCCTAACCCAGGTCTCACCCAGATCCTGGGACTTGCCCACTCTCCTGGTCCTTGCTGGAGGGATGGGCAGGACCTTTCCACTGTTGTCTTGGCAGGAGGTGGCTGTGGGGATGCTCCACAAAGAACCCTTCTGGGGAAGAGGGCTTGGAGCAGATCCTCCCAGCTGGGCACTGATCTCTACAGCCACGGGAGCTGCAGGGAAGAGGAGGAGGAGGAGGAATTCACAGTGCCCAAGTCAAAAAAAAAAACAAAACAAAAAACAAAAAGCCTCAGGAGGTGGCATCAGTGATGGGCTCAGGCCTTGGAGGTCCATCTCCAACTGTATGTCCCCAGCTCTCCCCAGGACACTTCAACATCACTTGGCCATCTGGCCATTGGTCCCCACGAGGAGTCGGTGGTGTTGAAGAGTCCGGGGGCAGTTGGTGCCCCCCACCCTGACAGCAGGTGGGCAAGTGTCAGCCTGGACCTGGAGGAGGAAGGAGCACCAGAGATGGAATGAAAACTCCCTCCTTGGCCTTCCATGTGGGATCCAGGGGGAGTTTTCTTCTGGGCAGCTCTGGGGACACTTGGTGGCAAGAGCCAGTGGGGAGGGGGCTGTGATGGTCGTTGGGAAGCTGTGGGCTGGCATGTGCCCCTCTTGCTGTCACTTCTCAGTTAAGAGACCTTAGAGCAGCTTCCAGTCCCTGAAGTACCTTCAGATACCGCCAGCAGGAGCTGAAGTATCTTCAGGAGAATTGGGAAGGACTTGGGACAAGGCTCCAGAGGGAGGGGACAAGGGGGATGATACAGATGATGAAAAATCCCTCTTCCCCCCAGGTTGATGAGGACCTCCCCGTAAAAGGCAAAGCCCTGCTCCCCAGTGGTGGGACACCAAGGTGACATCCCAAAGCTTGTGGGACCTCACTGCTCTCCACCCTGGTTGCCAGCAGCCCCGATGGGAAAACCAGCAGGTTCCAGATGGTTGAACCTGGGCAGGTGTTTGTCTTCTATCCAAACCATGCTTTGGACTCTGGCCAGATCCTCCCAGGACTGGAGATGGCAGCCAAGGGAGATGATGTTCATGTGTGTCCCCTCCTGCACACCCAGAACCAGCCTGATCTGCTCTCTGCTGGGTCTCTTTTCGCCTTTTCCACCAGCAGCTGACCCACATCTATCCCTTCCTGGTGGGAGTCACCTCCCATCATCTTTGAGGAGACCACCAAGATGATCCCAGGGTTGGAGAACCTCTCCTACGAGGACAGGCTGAGAGTTGGGATTGATCAGTTTGAGCAGTGAAGGCTCCAGGGAGACCTTAGAGCATCTTCCAGTCCCTGAAGTACCTTCAAATGCCTCAAGTGGCTTCAGGAGAACTGGGGTGGGACTTTGGGCAAGAGTTTGGAGGGATGGGATGAGGATGGAGGGTTTTTAACTGGAAGAGGAGAGACTGAGATGAGATCTTAGGGAAATGAGGCTGGTGAGACCCTGGAAGAGGTTTCCTGGAGAAGCTGCGGATGCTGGAAGTGTTGAAGGGCAGGCTGGGTGGGTCTTGGAGTAACCTGGGCTGGTGGGTGGTGTCCCTGCCCATGATCTTCAAGGTTCCTCCAAGGAATTCCATGGAATTCTCCTGCCCAGTGTCAGGTTGAGGTAGCCCAGGTTCCACCTTTGGTTTTAACGCAGGTCCCGCAGATGCCCCTGGTATATTTGGGCCCCCAGCGTGAGAGGTGCTTTGGGGGTCTCCCAGTAGGTGATCCCTGGTTTAGGAGTCTCTCTTCTGGGGGTTGATTTCAGGATCCCTTTTGAGGAGTTCCTGATTTGGGGGAGTGTTTTGGGGGTCTCTCAGTTGGGAGCTGTTTTGGGTTCTCTTATTAAGGCTTCCATTTGGGGGCTGAGTTTTCAGGGACCTGAAAACGTATTGGCACGTGTTTTGGGGGTCCCTCATTGGGGCCCTTTTTTATTTTTTTTTTTTCCTGGTGTTGCCTTCACGAGGCGTGGCGACCTGGTTCAGGAACGGCACGGCAACCAACCCTAGGTTGTTCGGGCCATCAGCTCACAAACACCAATGCGGCAGATGGCAAATGGCGTTTATTGATGAGTGACACAGCTTTATATAGCTAAGGTTCACAACGTCACCTCTGCCTGCTTACATCATAAACTAAAATGTTATTGGCTATTAGGAGAGGGGCCCCATCTTTCCATACAGCGTGACATCTTCCGGCCGCCAGACCCTAATTACCTACATCCTGGTCTCCTTTTTTAGGTGTTGTTTTTTTTGGGGATGTCCTGGTTTGGGCCAGGATAAAGGTGATTTTTTTTAAAACAAAATTTTTTTAAAGAGGTCCCACCTGAAACCCTCCTTAGGGAGGAACAGACAGGATAGATGCCAGAACTGACCAAACAGAGTATTCCATCCCATACACTTCATACTCAATATAAATTGGAGGGATCACGAGGGTCAAACCCCTTCCTGCTTCCCCTTCTTCCCATCCCTGTTTGCTTCAGCATCCTGGGAGGATTCCATCCATTCCTCTGCCTGTGATCCTGATCCATGCCAGCCCATATCTGTGTGTTCCTGCCTCCAGATCCCGACTGCTGCTGACTCCAGGATTCCAGCCTGGACTTTCCCAGGGCTGCCCTGCAGCCTCGGTGGTGACGTGAGAGTTATTGAGGGAGAGGGGGGAGGAACGTGGGATCAATTTTCCTGTCTATTTGTATATATTAAGAATTTTTTCCTATTTATCATTACTGTTTCATTAAAGCTGTGCAGTTTAGTTTCCAACCCATAAGCCTCTCTCCCTTATTCTCTCTCCTTTCTTTATCTTGGAGGAAAGGCGGATTAAGAGAGAGCATCTCTCATTCAGTTTAACTGCCAGGCCAGTGTTAAATCTTGACAAGGCAGAAGAAGGGAGATTGAGGGGAGCGGTGAGGGAAAAATTGTTGAGTGTGAGCATCTTGGGTGAGTGAAGGGCCAAAGGGGGGGCTCCTGTCAGAAGCTGCTGGATGGAAGCTCCCCCGATTCCAATTCCAGACCCACAGAGCAGATCCGTCAAGCTGGATGCACCTCTGTGAGGAAGAGAGTCCAGAAAAAGGGAAAAGGGGAGTGAGCAAGAGAGCCACAGAGCCTCTGCCTGCAGGGTCTCAGTCTCCTTCACCTCCCCTGCTCTGTCTGGAGGAACTCCCGGGGGCTGCCCTGGCCACACTGGGCTCCAGCTGCCCAGGAGCCCATGGCACTGGGTGGACTGGAGCTCAGCTGGAGCAGGAACGGAGCCCCCCGAGGCCGAGCTGGGTGCGGGATGGGGAAGTGTGGGGAAATGGCAGCTGCCAGCACGGCCCTGGAACCAAGATGGCCGCCGCCGGGCAGCCCCTCCATGCACCGGGACTACAGCTCCCAGCATGGCCCTGGACTACAGCTCCCAGCATGGCCCGGGACTACAGCTCCCAGCATGGCCCGGGNGTTCTAGCATCGCCTGCAGTAAAAGCTAGAAGAGAGATGTAAGGCTGTCACACCTTCAAAACTGAAGGCAATTGCTGTTAATATTGCTTCGAGTTTCCCTTTTACTGCAGGCCATGCTAGAACAGTAAAACAATATCTCCGAACTAGAGGTTTTGTTTCGCTTGTCAGAATTTTTAAAGCATGTTTTGCACAGCAGAAGGCCTAAACTCCCACATAAGAATACAATTCACAGGAATGATAAACCCCTATTCCTCTACCCCTGGAACATTTCAAAAAGCTCTAAGATGTTTTCTTGAGTTTACTTCTCAGCTTCTCTCAAAATCAGTCCAACTTGTTTTGGCTGGAAAGGAAAGCTAGAAGAGAGATGTAAGGCTGTCACACCTTCGAAATTGAAGACAGTTGCTATTAATTTTGCTTCGAGATTCCCTTTTACTGCAGGCGATGCTAGAACAGTAAAACAATGTCTCCGAACTAGAGGATTTGTTTCGCTTCTCAGAATTTTTAAAGCATGTTTTGCACAGCAGAAGGCCTAAACTGCCCAGTTGTCAGCAACAACTCCCACATAAGAATTCAGTTCACAGGAATGATAAACCCTTACTCCTCTGTCCCTGGAACATTTCAAAAGGCTCTAAGATGTTTTCTTGAGTTTACTTCTCAGCTTCTCTCAAAATCAGTCCAACATCTTTTGTCCTGAAAGAAAAGCTAGAAGAGAGATGAACAGTTGTCACACCTTCAAAACTGAAGGCAATTGCTGCTAATATTGCTTCGAGTTTCCCTTTTACTGCAGGCGATGCTAAAACAGTAAAACAATGTCTCCGAACTAGAGGTTTGGTTTCGCTTCTCAGAGTTTTTGAAGCATGTTTTGCACAGCAGAAGGCCTAAACTCCCACATAAGAATACAGTTCACAGGAATGATAAACCCCATTCCTCTGCCCCTGGAACACTTCAAAAAGCTCTAAGATGTTTTCTTGAGTTTACTTCTGAGCTTCTCTCAAAATCAGTCTAACATCTTTTGTCCGGAAAGAAAAGCTAGAAGAGAGATGTAAGGCTGTCACACCTTCAAAACTGAAGGCAATTGCTGTTAATATTGCTTCGAGTTTCCCTTTTACTGCAGGCGATGCTAGAACAGTAAAACAATGACTCCAAACTAAAGGATTTGTTTCGCTTCTCAGAATTTTTAAAGCATGTTTTGCACAGCAGAAGGCCTAAACTGCCCAGCTGTCAGCAACAACTCCCACATAAGAATTCAGTTCACAGGAATGATGTTTCAACATTCCTGTGTCCCTGGGTCATTTTATAATGCTCTAAACTATTTTTTTGGGTTTCCTTCTGAGATTGTCTCAAAGTGAGGCCAAAAACATGAGTCTGAAAAGAAAAGCTAGAAGAGAGATGTAAGGCTGTCACACCTTGAAAACTGAAGGCAATTGCTGTTAATATTGCATCAGCCTTCTCTTTTACTTCAGGCGATGTTAGAAGAGTAAAGCAGTGTCCCTGAACTAGAGGTTTTGTTTCGCTTCTCCGAGTTTTTAAAGCATGTTTTGCACAGCAGAAGGCCTAAACTCCCACATAAAAATACAGTTCACAGGAATGATAAACCCCTATTCCTCTGTCCCTGGGTCATTTCAAAAAGCTCTAAGATGTTTTCTTGAGTTTACTTCTCAGCTTCTCTAAAAATCAGTCCAACATCTTTTGTCTGGAAAGAAAAGCTAGAAGAGAGATGTAAGGCTGTCACACCTTCAAAACTGAAGGCAATTGCTGTTAATATTGCTTCGAGTTTCCTTTTTACTGCAGGCGATGCTAGAAGCATAAAGCATTGTCCCTCAACTAGAGGTTCTGTTTCGCTTCTCAGAATTTTTAAAGCATGTTTTGCACAGCAGAAGGCCTAAACTCCCACATAAGAATTCAGTTCACAGGAATGATAAACCCTTACTCCTCTGTCCCTGGGTCATTTCAAAAGGCTCTAAGATGTTTTCTTGAGTTTACTACTCAGCTTCACTCAAAATCAGTCCAACATCTTTTGTCCGGAAAGAAAAGCTAGAAGAGAGATGAACGGTTGTCACACCTTCAAAACTGAAGGCAATTGCTGCTAATATTGCATCAGCCTTCTCTTTTACCTCAGGCGATGCTAGAAGCGTAAAGCAGTGTCCCTGAACTAGAGGTTTTGTTTCGCTTCTCCGAGTTTTTAAAGCATGTTTTGCACAGCAGAAGGCCTAAACTCCCACATAAGAATACAGTTCACAGGAATGATAAACCCCTATTCCTCTCTCCCTGGGTCATTTCAAAAAGCTCTAAGATGTTTTCTTGAATTTACTTCTCAGCTTCTCTCAAAATCTGTCCAACATCTTTTGTCCGGAAAGAAAAGTTAGAAGAGAGATGAACGGTTGTCACACCTTCAAAACTGAAGGCAATTGCTGTTAATATTGCTTCGAGTTTCCCTTTTGCTGCAGGCGATGCTAGAACAGTAAAACAATGTCTCCGAACCAGAGTATTTGTTTCGCTTCTCAGAATTTTTAAAGCATGTTTTGCACAGCAGAAGGCCTAAACTGCCCAGTTGTCAGCAACAACTCCCACATAAGAATTCAGTTCACAGGAATGATGTTTCAACATTCCAGTGTCCCTGGGTCATTTTATAATGCTCTAAACTGTTTTCTTGGGTTTCCTTCTAAACTTGTCTCAAAAATCAGTCCAACATCTTTTGGCTGGAAAGGAAAGCTAGGAGAGAGATGTAAGGCTGTCACACCTTCAAAACTGAAGGCAATTGCTGTTAATATTGCTTCGAGTTTCCCTTTTACTGCAGGCGATGCTAGAACAGTAAAACAGTGTCCCTGAACTAGAGGTTTTGTTTCGCTTCTCAGAATTTTTAAGGCATGTTTTGCACAGCAGAAGGCCTAAACTGCCCAGCTGTCAGCAACAACTCCCACATAAGAATTCAGTTCACAGGAATGATAAACCCTTACTCCTCTCTCCCTGGAAGATTTCAAAAGGCTCTAAGATGTTTTCTTGAGTTTACTTCTCAGCTTCTCTCAAAATCAGTCCAACATGTTTTGTCCGGAAAGAAAAGCTAGAAGAGAGATGTAAGGCTGTCACACCTTCAAAACTGAAGGCAATTGCTGTTAATATTGCTTCGAGTTTCCCTTTTACTGCAGGCGATGCTAAAACAGTAAAACAATGTCGCCGAACTAGAGGTTTTGTTTAGCTTCTCAGAGTTTTTGAAGCATGTTTTGCACAGCAGAAGGTCTAAACTGCCCAGTTGTCAGCAACAAATCCCACATAAGAATGCAGTTCACAGGAATGAAGTTTCAACATTCCTGTGGCCCTGGGTCATTTTATAATGCTCTAAAGTATTTTTTTTGGGTTTCCTTCTGAGATTGTCTCAAAGTGAGGCCAAAAACATGTGTCTGAAAAGAAAAGCTAGCATAGAGATGTACGGTTGTCACACCTTGAAAACTGAAGGCAATTGCTGTTAATATTGCATCAGCCTTCTCTTTTACTTCAGGCGATGTTAGAAGAGTAAAGCAGTGTCCCTGAACTAGAGGTTTTGTTTCGCTTCTCAGAATTTTTAAAGCATGTTTTGCACAGCAGAAGGCCTAAACTGCCCAGTTGTCAGCAACAACTCCCACATAAGAATTCAGTTCACAGGAATGATGTTTCAACATTCCTGTGGCCCTGGGTCATCTTATAACTGTCTCTAACTATTTTCTTGGTTTTCCTTCTGAGATTGTCTCAAAGTGAGGCCAAAAACATGAGTCTGAAAAGAAAAGCTAGAACAGAGATGTACGGTTGTCACATCTTGAAAACTGAAGGCAATTGCTGCTAATATTGCATCAGCCTTCTCTTTTACTTCAGGCGATGTTAGAAGAGTAAAGCAGTGTCTCCGAACTAGAGGTTTTCTTTCGCTTCTCAGAATTTTTAAGGCATGTTTTGCACAGCAGAAGGCCTAAACTGCCCAGCTGTCAGCAACAACTCCCACATAAGAATTCAGTTCACAGGAATGATAAACCCTGACTCCTCTCTCCCTGGAACATTTCAAAAGGCTCTAAGATGTTTTCTTGAGTTTACTTCTCAGCTTCTCTCAAAATCAATCCAACATCTTTTGTCCGTAAAGAAAAGCTAGAAGAGAGATGAACAGTTGTCACACCTTCAAAACTGAAGGCAATTGCTGCTAATATTGCTTCGAGTTTCCCTTTTACTGCAGGCGATGCTAAAACAGTAAAACAATATCTCCGAACTAGAGGTTTTGTTTCGCTTCTCAGAATTTTTAAAGCATGTTTTGCACAGCAGAAGGCCTAAACTCCCACATAAGAATTCAGTTCACAGGAATGATAAACCCTTATTCCTCTGTCCCTGGAACATTTCAAAAAGCTCAAAGATTTTTTCTTTAGTTTACTTCTGAGCTTCTCTAAAAATCAGTCAAATATCATGTGTATGGAAAGAAAACATAGAATAGAGATGAACGGTTGTCACATTTTTAGAGAAGCTCA
>JAAWXA010000243.1:0-17713 GCA_038090715.1 Florisuga fusca
GACAGCTCTTACAGCACTCAGAGGAGCGTTGCAGTGGAACCGACCCCTACCCCTGGAAAATCCAGCCCACGACATCCTTCCAGGAGACCAAGTCTACATAAGGAACTGGTCAGTGGAGCTGCTGAGGGAGACATGGGACGGTCCTCACCAGGTGATCATGACCACCTACACGGCTGTCAAGGTCGACGGGATCGACAACTGGATTCACTACACCAGGGTCAAGAAGGTCCCTACGCAATGGTCAGTAGAACCCTTGTCTCCAACAAGGATGGTGTTCAGAAACAAACCTTAGGGACAGTGATTTTCCTGAGCTTGATTATGTTAACAGAACCTGTGAAAGTTTATGTACCAGAACCTTATCTACTGAAACCTGAGGGATCTGATGTTAATCTGACTTGTTTGTTTGCTGATGATCAGGGAGCTGGATCCACCGAAATTATCGTGGGGTGGAGATGGGTTACGAAGGATGACCTGATTACAAAGGGGGTAAAGACAGTTTGGGATGAATCGCACCAGGAAGGAGCAACTATCCTGCAGATACCCAATGTGACCCGGAAGAACGAAGGGAAGTATATCTGTTCAGTACAGTTACGGGACAGTTCTGATTATGGGGATGTGCAGTTTCTTGCAATGAATACATCCTATGTAAGAAAAAATAGGAGAATGACACGACAGGTTACTAACGTCAGAAAATTGACCAAAAACAGAGACCAAGAAAATTTGGTAATAGGACTGATCAGAGATTTCGGCCTCATGCAAAATGTAACAGAAATCACAGCATGTTTACCATTACCCCAAGCAGCAGGTGAACCTATATCATGGGGTATAATACCTGTGACTAAAATGCCAAAGTCATTGAGGAATGTTTCCTGGACATGCCGGTTTGTCCCTAAGACAGTAGAGGCATGGAAGGATCTATGTATGATCAGTCAAGTAACAACCGAAGCTGATTGTAAATTAAAACCTAACTATTATGGCTGGATTCAGAACATGAGGAGATGTCTAGTCAACCCCCCAATAGAGGGAGCATGTAACAAGGTTACAATAAGGACTAATATCACACGAAATGAGATGAGCTGTCAAAATATTACTCAAAATCATGAACCATGGGAAGATTGGAAAACCTTGTGGGGACCCAGTATCCTAGAACATTATGCTTATCTCGGGGAAGTACAATGGTGCATACAGTGGACAGGGAATAGAAATCAGTCTTATTATAAAGCCCCTGTTACATCTACCTCCTCCAGGCAGTTTCAAGCCCAAACGAAGGAATGGAATTGTACAGAAGTATTTACATGTGACACTCCAGAAGATCGAATAGGACTAATACCAGTAAAGATGGCATTAAAGTGGGGATGTGAATGTAGGGGATATAATCATACTATAAGTGTAAGACAAGGAGTGGAACCTATAGATTGCAGGCACACAACAGTTCACAGTCCTGGGAATTTGGTGTGGGTCTTGGGACATGGCCAATGGACATCCCACCTACCCATAGATGGGCTAACCACGCAAATCACTTTGGGTGTACCAACCCTGTGTCCATTGTGGAAACAATCAAAGTTAAGGTCAAAAGAGATACAAAAGAGACAGAGAAGAGATATTAGTAAAGACCTAGATGCTGTAGGATTAGATGAAGAAGATGGGTGGCATGAACCCTCTTCAGGGGTCAAATTTGGGTGGGTGCTGGAATCTTTGTTTGCACCAATCTCCACTTATCGGAACCGGGAAATGTTGTTCAAATTATTGGGACAGACTGAGAGGCTGGCAGCAGTAACGAAGAAAGGATTTAAGGGCCTGAATTTACAGCTACAAGCCACAGCTAGGATGACCATACAAAATAGAATGGCCTTGGATATGGTGTTACTAAGAGAGCATGGTGTCTGTGGGTATCTGCACTATAAGGATGAGCATTGTTGCATACACATCCCAAATGTCACTCAGGAGGTAGAAAAAGATATTAGTCAATTGGGACAAATTGAGGGCAGGGTTCACGATATTCAAAAAGAGGCAGAACATAATTGGGTTGGAGCAGTGTTCAGCTCCCTGGGGATCCAGGTCTCAGGTTGGATATCATCAATTGTACAATATGGAATCACAATAATTATAATCATTATAACTGCTTTAGTAGTATATAGATGTCTTTTAGGAATGATTGTAAAGGAAAGCAAACACACTCGGAGGGTGATGAAAGCGGACTGTACCCGAAGAGAAGTGATCCTCTCACAAGACAACTCACCCCACCCGCCTAACGAGAATCCAACAGCTTGAAAGATTGAGCATCCTTGCGAAAGAATATCGAAGGATGCTCAAACGGGGGACTTGTTGCAAGTAGGGTACAGTCCTTGTGGTTCTCTGACCGAGAATCAAAGGCAGATAAGAAGGAATGTGCTAAGAAGAGAGAACATGAAGAGAAGTAAACTGTCATTGAAGATAAAGGGTTGAAATGTTATGCACGTAAAAGGGGGAGGGGTATCGGTTCAATAATATCTTAAGTTAAACTAGCATGAGAAATTTGTAGTTAGTGGATGTCTGTCTACCATTGTTTGTATAAAGCATGTAACTGTTTTGTCTACCGTTTTGTAGTTCTGCATGAAGGTCTCATTGTAAAAGGGTATAAAAGCTGAAACCAAACGGGGGATTTTCGGAATCCTGATTTGGGACCTTTTCAGTCCCCAGGTTTCCCGGGGCCCCTAATAAAGCACCGGATCAAACCGACACTCTGCTGGTTTGTGTCTTTGTTTCGGGCAACAGTGTAACCTCATTTAGGGCACGATAGTCCACTGTCAGTCTCCTTTTTCCATTAGGCTTTCGTACTGGCCATACAGGACTATTGAAGGCTGAGTGAGTCTTGCTGATCACTCCTTGGCTCTCTAGTTGCCAGATCAGCTTGTGAATGGGGATCACAGCATCTCTGTTGATGTGATATTGTCATTGATGCATTATAGAAGTAGCAATTGGCACCTGCTGGTTTTTAGTTTTCATCAACCCCACTACAAAGGATTTATCTGAAAGGCCAACCAAAGCATGCAGCCATCCTACATTCTCAGTCTTTATAGCTGCATTTGCTTTCAGCAACCCCACTTTATAAGAATTATCTGAAAGGCCAAGCAAAGTATGCAGCCATTCTGTCTAATGATGGATTCTGTCCCTTTCTGATTTGATGGCATTAGGGTTCACTATGCACCAGTGTCCACCAAGGCTTTATACTTTTGTGGATCTAATGTGCCAGGCCATCGAATCCACACAGTCCAATAAGTTGTTTGGTTGTCCCTCTCCTGGCTGGAGGCAGGACACCTCTAAGCTTGAGCACATACAACATTGTCAGTACATGCATTACTGGGGTTTGCATCCCCAATACTCATACCCGATGTACAGGGATCTTGAGTCACTAACATATTTGGATTAGGTAATTCAACACTGGAGACTTGAGCAGCCTTCTTTTTTAGAAGAAACTCCTTTTGTATTCACTTATTCAACAACTTACGTACTCCTTCCTTTAGGAGGTTTCTGATCCCACTTTTTCATGTCCTCTCCACACTCACTCAGGAGTGTCCATAGGATTCTTCTTATTAAATTCTGCTTCTCTCAATTCAGTCTTATAGGAAGGCGTTTCCTCTTAATGGCCACCTATATGCCAAAAAATGGATAGGTGCAGTTTCTCATCTGTTCCCTTTACAGATGAGACCCAGGCCCGACGAGGAGCCACAACAGCATCTTCATATTCTCATGCCATTTTAATCACATCACTCACAGTTGGTTCCATTTCTCCATGAACCCATAACATTACTGATAGTGTATGGTTATATGGGGATGGTGCAGCATGCACAAATCTTTGCCTCACAGGCTTAGGGCATTGCATGTGAGAAGGATCTACAGTCTCATCATCAGTTCACAGCACATCTCGTACAGCCAGTTCTTTCAGATACCTGATAGCTTTTCCAGGTGTGGGTGCTTTAACCTGTGGGCAGTCTGTTTCGTCTTTATAGGGATGTCTCTCCTTTACAGCTGACAAGAGTCATTTCCATAGACTNCTCCTGGGGTCAGCAGCAGTCAGGAGCTGGAGGCAGGAACACATAGATTCAGGCTGGCACAGACCAGGACCAAAGGCAGACAAACGTATGGAATCTTCCCAGGATGCCAAAGAAAACAGGGAAGGCAAAATGAAAAAAATGACGAAGGCAAAAAAGAAAAACAGATGAAGGCGAAAAGCCAAAGGAAGGAAGAAGGAAGATGGCAAAAGGGGTTTGACCCTTGTGATCCCTCAAATTTATACTGAGAATGACACAAATGTGATGGAATACTCTGGTCAATTTTGGTCATTTACCTTGTCTGCTCCTTCCTAAAGGGGGGTTGCAGATGTGATCTCCTTACTCCTTTTCTCTTTCTGGAGCACAAGATGTTCCTCAGAACCGAGCAGTAGCCTTGGTTCTGCAGACAATTCTCTAGCATTAACTATAAACATTGAGTAACTATAAACACTGAGCATTGTCCTAGAATGAGCTTTGTCTCACTGACTGAAAAAACTTGCTGTTAATTTCAGAAGCACAGTTACTTGCAAGAGACTGATCTAAAAGCAAAATTACAAGAGATAAAATTAGCTCTCTCCTGGCCCAAACCAGGACAATTGGTCATGTTGTCTTGGTTAGGGGGTTGATAGAGAGGTGGCCAAGGGCTCTGGAAGACTGAAAGGCCCAACAGGACCAAGGGTTTTGTCCCTTCAGACATGGCAGCTGCCTCCACCACCAAGGTCTACCAGGAGTAATTTTGTCTTCAGGCTCTGGACTTTCTTTCCCCTTCTTGGGGAGGTCAGGATGTGTCATAATTTTTTTTATTACTCATTTTCATGCTCCACTGTGGGGTTTTTCCATAGAAGCAGACATGTACTGAACAAACCATGTTCAGGAATGTGTTAATGAACTGACCTTGTGATGTAAACACTTAAAATAAAAAAAAAAATTTATTCTTGAGTAAGTTTCTTTCTTAAGCTTACATATCAAACACATTTACATATCTAAAGAATATTAATTAATATTATTTTAATAATATTAATTAATTAATTAATATTATTTTAATTAAAAGATATAAATTAATATCTAAAGAATCACGTGAAAAGCCGTTCCAGTAACTTCGTCAGCCCGATGCAGTGCGACAAAAAGCCCTGAGGCAAAAGCGGCGGAGCGATTCTTTTTCTTCATACTGCTACAGCAATGCGGTAATCGAATCTGACTCCCTTCCCATTTTCCCTTTACCATTTTTTTTTCTGTGCCTTCCCTAAAAATAAATCCTTGTAACTTGTTTAAGTTTCAAAAAGTGTTAGCTTGTAATTCTATGCGTCGTCTCTGAAGCAGAGGCTGAGATTTCCTCATAAACAAAATATTAAAATAATAACACAGATCACGACAGAAATTGGCATCACGGACAGGATAATATTGAGGAAAAATCAGAGCTTGCTCTTAGACTAACGCCTGAATTGCAAACTAACCCTTAAGGAAATTGTAAAACAATTTAAAGGGAGTCTATCATGTGTTTGGCTAGCTCTAGTAGTGTGTCCTTCTATAACGAGAAGGAATTTAGGGAAGCCGCTTTGGTTCGCCCATTCTGGGAGTACCTCAAACCCCGTGACTATATCCCGAGGAAAGCTCTTTATGATATAATTTATAAAAATTATAAGAATAGAGATTTTGTTGGCCTTGTTAAAGCAACAACAATATTAGAAAACCGATCCGGTCTGGAGAAAGAAGTCAAGAAACAGCTGAAAAAAAAGGGTATAGATTATTTCTATGCTCGTTTCTTTTTCACCTTGGCTACTATAATCTGGCAGGAGAACGAAGAATTGTGCAAAACTTTAGAAAATATTGAACATGGCGTAAATCTTTCAGAATCTGAGGAGCCAAATTCTGAAAGCAGTACTAACCCTGATGCGATGTTAGATGGCGCTCCATCTACATCAGGGCATACCACTGATGGAGAGGAAGTGGTTGTCCCCGTAACACCACGGGGGAAAAAATCAGTTCATTTTATTCCTAAAAAGAGGGGAAAACGACCCTCCATTTTAAAAACAAAACCTACCCCTACTCAGAGATGCACCTCTCCCGACTCCTCGGAGGCAGAAGTAGCTGAATATTGCGCCACTTGGTCAGCAATTTTATAAAAGCTGTAATCAAGAAATTTGGCAATTTTGAGCGAAAGTGCCTCCGCGCCTTCTTCCTCCTGCCATGAGACTTCTGATAGCTCGGGAAGTGAGGGCATGCCTAGAACCCACAAACGCCTACGCCCTGTGATAAAAGTAGAACACTCACGTGACATGGAAACAGAATTTGAAAGCGTTACTCACAAAGAAATACCCTACACTCCTCTGCAGCTGGCAGAATTAAAAAGAAAGTTTTGTAAAATGCCCCTGGAAAGCGACGTGGACTACGTTGTGAGGGTGTCAGCTTCAGGTGGAGACCACATATTGCTGTCCGAAAAAGAGGCTTCAGGCATTTGGGGTCCGGGAATAATGTTGATCACCGGTAATAACCGAGCCCCCTGGTCTCTGACACAAAGAGCAGCTTTCAGTGTGGGTTTTTCAGATCCTATTGTCAGAGGGGAGCCCCATGTCCTGCATGGAGCCCTCTCCCAGTTATGGGATAATATTCACAAAGCCAGCATAATTCAAATGATATACAAACATGCTTTAGTGGTAAAACAAGATGACCCACTTATGCTGAACATAAAACCTGAAAGAATGGATATTTTAATTCGTGACTTACCTGCACAACTGCAGAATCAAGCCCTACAGATTAAAAATAGAATTGAAATATCACAAAGCACGAACTATAGCTGGCCTGATCTGCTCACAGAATTGACAGAATTTGCACGTAAATATGTAGCTCCTGAAGCTGATACTACTTCTGTAAAAGTCTTCCCAACCCCTGCAAATTATAATAATGACCAAAAAATGACTTATGCTGCGGCAGCTGCAATGCGTCCCCAAATTCCTCCTCGCCGAAAGGAGGAATCACGGGGTGAATGGACCATTGTAAATAGAGGAGGCGGACGGAGAAATAATAGAAATAATAACAATAATTATAATAACAATACTAATGATACTAATAATACTAATAATACTAACTCACGTCAAAATAGGCCTCCCCGAGACAGAAATAATTCACCACCGGGTGAATTGGGACCTTTTGCAAAGCTTAAAGAGGAAGCTAAGCGAAAAGGTATCCCTCCTGCAATTTTAAGTCACAATTTTACCTATGGCCATATAAAAACCTTAGAAGAGGAATGGCCCTCCAGGTCAAATTCAAGGGAAAGGCCTGAAAATTCCCATATGTCGGGAAACTAAAAGGCCCTCTCTCTGCTACCAAAAGGAAAAGGAAAAACTGGCAGAGAGAGGAGACAGGTCCAGTAAATTCTGCTGATCCAATGAATAAACCCCAGGCAAAATGATGGGCCTGGAAATAATAAACAATCAAATCCTAAAATATCTAGTCCTCCAAAAGACTGGCAAAATGTGCTAAGATTGGTCTTGAATAAAAATGGTGATTTAGAACTCACTTGTGCTATTGGGCCAAAATGCTATCCTGTAACCTTTGTAGTAGACACTGGTGCACAGATTTCCGCATTAAAATCAGATGTGGCCAAAAAATGTGGCATTAATTCTTCTCTGAGGCCAATATACGTAAGTGGTGCTTTGGGATAACCTGTTTTACAGAAAACTGCTAAAGTATCCTTAAAGCTACCAGGAGACGAGGAATTAATTCGAAGCCAAATGATCGTAGATGATATTCCTTAAAATTTGTTAGGAATGGATGTCTTGATTGGCAGATCATGGAGAGATGAAAATGGATGCTTTTGGAATTTTGGCACCCCCACACTTAATGTGAGACTGCTAAAAAATGCTCCTCGCCTCCCCCAAAGCAAAATTACAAATGTTAAACAGTATCCTATTCCCATAGCAGCAAAGGAAGGTATCAGAGAAGTAATTTCTGACCTGAAACAGAGAGGTATAATTGTGCCTTGCCATTCACCTTTCAGTTCTCCTATTTGGCCTATAAGAAAACCAAACGGGAAATGGAGAATGACTGTAGATTATAGAAGATTAAATTCCGCTACTGAGAATTTAACTGCGGCTGTCCCAAATATAGCAGATCTGGTGCTAGAAATCCAGGAAGCAGCACACCCAGTGCTTGCATCTCTGGATGTGAAAGATGTTTTTCCAGATTCCAATTGACCCCGAAGATCAAAAATACTTTGCTTTTACCTGGGATGGCTTACAATATACATTCACCCGTTTACCTCAATGTTGTGGAATGTCATAGAATGTCCTGGAATCGGGGTGTGCACAATTCCATGTCTGTGTATAAAATCCCTTATCTAAGGCCAATGACATCGGCCCTTACTGCTGACCTTACACAGCTGGGATTCGTTCTCTATAGGTAAACACACCGGGTGTCCAGTAATAAGTTATGTTGGTGCGAGATGGCTGGGGGGTGTGTTCACACGACCACTATATAAGCATTGTAACTGCGCAATAAAGTTGAAGCTTGTTTATCAATCATATGGATTGTACGAGTCTTCCCCTGTGCCGCCTCTACACCTCAAGGCTATAAGCATTCTCCCACGCTTGCCCACCATGCTCTTGCACAGGAGCTGGAAAATATTCCAGAAATAAAAAATAACCCAGATGTGAAAATTTACCAATACATTGATGATATACTGATAGGTGGGAAAACTGAGCAAGCCAGGAGAAAAGCTTATGATGTGATAATTGGGCACTTAACAAGCTTACAAATTGAGATACCTGAGGAAAAAAGACAACCTCCCTCCCAAGAAACAAAATTTCTAGGAATCAAATGGAAAGGTGGGACATGGAATATCCCTCATGATACTCTCTCTCACCTAGGAGAAATAAAAGCACCCACAAATAAAAAGGAATTACAAGAAATTATGGGAACCTTGCAATATTGGTGAAAACACATACCTGACCTGTCAATCATTGCCAGGCCATTGTATGACTTGCTAAAAAAACATCGCCACTGGGATTGGAGTCAGAATCACGATGAGGCATTAAAACTTCTACTCCTAGAGGCACAGACCTTTCAAACCCTGGGACCTCTTCACCCAGAGGACCCGATAACAATTGAATGAGGTTTTTCTTCCAGTGCATTATCATATCACTTTTGGCAACGGGGTCCAGCTGGAGCCACAAGACCCATATCTTTTTATTCTCAGTCGCTAAAGGACTCAGAGAAGAGATATTCAGTCCTGGAAAAGGGTTTTCTCACTGTCAACACAGCCCTTAAAGAGATAAGCAAGGTAATTAAAAAACAAAAAGGTAATCCTACAAGGGCCTTTTAAGGTAATCAAGTCCTGTCTGGGAAACCACCCCTTGAAGGAATTTCTCAGAAAGCTACAATCAGGAAATGGTATAGTCAGATTGAATATTTTGCTGAGCTGTTTCAAATTGAAGAAGGGCCAGAGAAACTTCTGAAAATTCAGGAACCAATTCGATCTACAAATGAAAAAGATTTAATAATGAAAACTCCTAGCCCTATTAAGGAAGCCCCAGAGTTTAAAAGCGATATGAATGCAGCCTGGTTCACAGATGCTTCTTCCAGAAGAGAAGGGAAGAAATTGTTTTTAAATCTGCTGCAATTAAACCTTCCACCGGCGAACAAATAATAAACCAAGATGAAGGAAGTGCGCAGGTCGGTGAACTGGATGCTGCTTTGAATGTTTTTAAAAAAAAAAAAAGACACCCGGGAACCTGTATATATCTATACAGATTCTTTTGCTGTCTTTAAAGGAGGTGTTGAATGGGTGACATTTTGGGAAAATAATAACTGGGAAATTATTAGTGTACCGGTATGTCATACAGAAAAATGGAAACAAATACTACAAATTGCTAAACAAAATCCTAACTTTCATGTAGGATGGGTACCTTCTCATCAATCCAATTTAAAAGATGAAGCAAGCAAATATAATAATCAGGTTGATGAATTGGCAAGAATTTATGTACTTGAAATTAGGGATTATCTTAACCAGGGTGAAGTCCAGGAATGGGTAAAATTACTCGAATGGCTTCATTGCAAAAGGGGTCATTCAGGTATTTTTTATTTGTATAAAGAGGCACAATTGCATTGGTGGTCAGTCAATCGTGAACAATGTAAAACAATAATTTCCTCTTGTGATTTGTGTAAAATTTGGTTGGGAGAACATCCTTTGACTCCTGACAATTTACATCTCAGAGATGGTAAAACCTTATGGTCTACCTGGCAGATAGATTATATCGGACCCTTTAGAAGATCAGGAAATAAATAGTATATTACAGTAATGGTAGAAGTTATCTCTGGTTTAACTTGTGCTGAAGCTTATGAAAAAGCCAATGGGGAAAATACTGTCTCTTTCCTGAAAAAAGTTTTTGGAATTTTACCTAAACCTACCAGTATACAATCTGATAATGGTACTCATTTCACTTCCCACCTGGTCCAGCAATGGGCAAAAAGTGAAAATATTAACTGGGTATTTCATATTCCTTATTATCAACAGGCAAATGGTATTGTTGAACGAACAAATGGGTTACTTAAAAAACTCTTTAGACCTCACGAAGGTAAATGGGATGAAAGACTTAATTATGCTATTACCACAATCAACAATAGGTGGGGTGTGACACAAGCCTCGTCAAAATTACAAATATTTGCTTCTTGAGCCAATTATTTTCCTGTCACAAAAACAGCTGTTCAAATGTAAAATTGGTCAGACTACCCCCTGGGCGCCTACCGGAATGACAACAATGGGGAAATTAAGATATTAGATAAGGAAAACTGATTCCGGGAAAAGCTATGCATTTCATCAAGGTATGCAAACGAAGGCCCCCTCCTTCCTCTCCCCATATTTCATTACAAAAATCCTGTAAAAAGAACCGAAAAGCAGCTAGCTGTTTTCTCCCGACCATCCCGAGACAAACAAAGGCTTTCCTGCCGCTTTCCTGGGGCCCGAAGGACTTCGTGAAAAGCCGAAGACAGACCTCCGCAGAGAACTCGGACAGTGAAACATTGTTACATTTTTCTTTTCTTCCCTCAACAATCTTGTTTACTCTATACTAACGGAGTTAACTTGTTACTTGTTCTTAAGAATAAATCTTTGCTGCCTGTTTAAGTTTTAAAACGTGTTAGCCTGCAATTCTGTGCGTTGTCTCTGAAGCAGAGGCTGAGATTTCTTCTAAACAAAATATTAAAACAATACCTCGGATCACGACAGGGTGTAAATGGGTGTCCCAGAAAAACAGCATTCTTTCCCCTGTCCCCTAATCACGATAACAACACCTAGACGAAGCCTCCAAGAAACTTCAGAGGAATTTTGCAGCCTGGCCAAGCCATTTGGGTTAATTTACCTAACAAAGGTAGAATTAAACTAGTTCTGCAAAATCCACTGAAGTCAAACACATGGGTTGCAACTGACATGAATGATAAACAGCATAAAATAAGCACAAATTGGATAGCCTGTGTGCAGTAATTGGTTACTTTGTACTCTGTAAATCAACGTGTCTCTTTGGTCCTTTGTGCAATTAGGTTTTGTGTATTGCGAAAGCAAGACGCGCTTACCAGCTTCAGTTTTCTCGGAACCAGGAAAACTCCGGCTCAGTCTCAGAACTGGCTACTCTGAAACTGGGTACCGAAGAAGTTACTACGTGACAGCCGGAAGATTAGCCACCTTTTTGGCTTGCACAGAGTGATTTGTAAGACCATGATTTTGTTTCTAATTGTTCTGAAATTGCTGTTGCTTGTAACATGTTTGGTTGGTTATGCAAAACCTGATTTACTTGCTATGCCAAGGAATACATTGATTCACGAACCCTGGGATAAAAATTCTTTCCTCAGTTTGGGACAAAATATAAGTACAGTCCTGGATTTGCAAAATTGTTGGGTCTGTGGATCACATCAGGGCTTCACACAATGGCCGTGGATGGCACACCCTGTCCACCCTAAATGGATGTTACATCCCTATTCTAAAGCGTGTATGAGTAAAACTCCTGTTGTTTGGGAAAATGATTCACCTGCCTGGGACCTTCATCATGTCCCAGAAGGGGAGTTTTGCCTCAGACAAAAGATGACTGATCAGGATATTAAAACAGGTGCTGGAAAAATTCTTGGTTTCTCCAAATGCAAACACACCCTGATTCTGGGATGGCATTGTACGGATAGAAATTGCAGCACCATAGACTGCTCGAGAAGCCCTTTGGCTAAGGATAGGACTGAGGTTTGTGGCACAAGTAACAGTCCACAACATAAACAAATGTATTATGGTTTGGCCTGGCAGGACCGCTCGGGATGTCCAGCTATTTTTAGGCACTATTGGTCCTCAGTGGACAATTCTGACAGACCTCAGACCGCACGACTCAAATGTATAGCCAAGGAGGGAGTATGGCTGTGTACAAGATCTGATTCCAATCTTTTCCATGCAGTAGCCCCCCCCACTCGCCAGAGTGAAACATATTATTATGATAATCGTTTCCTTCAAGGGGACTTACTTGCAATCAAAGGTCACCATTTCATTTGTGGACATAAAGCCTATCGTAAGCTTCCACAGAAATGGGCAGGAACATGCTATGTGGGGGTAATCAGGCCTTATTTTAAAATATTACCTAATGAAATTATACCGCACCTAAAACTGGCCAGAGCAAAGAGGTCCTTCATGAATCTCGATGTAGCAAAATCTGGGTCACAAAATTGGAGAGGAACTGAATGGACACCCAAAAGGATAATTAAGTATTATGACCCTGCAACATGGAATCCTTATGAAATTATTAATGGAGCGCGGGATCCAATTCATAGAATTATCAGGCTACAAGCGGTTGTAGAATTGGTAGCTAATGATACCAGCCAAGCTCTGTCCTTGTTAGCAGATGAAGTTACGCAGTTAAGAGACACTGTATACCAACATAGACTGGCCCTGGATTATCTCTTAGCTTCTGAAGGTGGAGTGTGTGCAAAATTGTATCTCACCAACTGCTGTCCTAAAATAGATGATAATGGTAAAGTGGTGAAAAACCTTGCCAAAGAATTAACTACCATAGCAAAACCCCCAGTCAAAATATGGGAACATCCCGGATGGACATCTTTCTTCTCCTTCATAAATAACATAGGGGACTGGATTTATGTTCTGCTTGTATTTGGCTTCATTCTTTTCTTCTCACCATGTGTAATTAGCATTTGTTCTTCCTGGCTGCATGCAGTTTGGGTGAGACGTGTTCAACAAACTTTATCTCCTGACCAGGTTGACTCACACACAGATAACGAAAGCCCAGGGGTCGTGGCCCAGCCTGGAGGGCAATTCCTCCTGTAAACTCGCACCATTTTACTTTTTGTTTATGTGTCTGAAATGGGCCTCTGTTATATTGTTATATTTGTGATTATTTCATTGTATCTTATTTTATAATTATTATTATCAATTTTATAATTTTGACTCTTGCTATTGTTATTACTAAGTTCTGATATGAAATCAATTTTTTTTTCTAAATTAATTCCTAAGATTCTGTCATACTCAGTATTTTCCTTTGATTTTTATACATATTGTAAATACAGATAATTGCCACGTACAGGCACATACTTTATTCATGTGGAATTAATCCTTTGTAAAATTTTCATATATGTCACTGCTACCTTTTAAGCTTTATATGTCTGTAATATATCTAGATAATTAGTTGCAAAACTTCCCAATGCTGGCGCAACACAAAATACAATTTTTTTTTTCCTCTTTCTTCTTTTGTGTATGTATGTATATGTATTCATCCCAACAACACACTACCATAGCCTCAAAACCCACGGGGTGAGGTGATGGAATTTGGTGAGGTAGAGACAGTGTGGTAAATGTTAATTCCCCCCCACAAACACACGTCAAAAGAAATATTGGCTCATGTGCCAAAGAAATACTGGCTTTTGAGTCAGGGGGACATGTGGTGGGAAAAGTGGGCAGAGCAATAAGCCAAACAGGCCGCGGATCCCGGTTGCTCCTCGGTGGAGGCCTCGGAGATGGGTCCTACCTGCTAAAAAAGGCACAGATTGCAAAGACAACCACACACCTCATCACACCATACGGGATGTGTGTATATATATGTAACAGAGATGTGTGTATATATGTATATGCATATGAGGAAAAAGGAAGAAAAAATAATAAATGAATACTGACTCAAGAATCACAGAGCGGAATGATGTAAACACTTTAAAAAAAAAAAATAATTGATTCTTGAGTAAGTTTCTTTCTTAAGCTTACATATCAAACACATTTACATATCTAAAGACGGTAAACAGGAAAACAAGTCTCCTGGTGCCTGGCATTTTGGGCTAGACATCAGGAAATTAACATATCTAAACCGACTGATAAGTTGTCTCCGGAAGAATGCTCCGCTCCGAAACTACCAGTTTATCAATAACTCGCACAAGGGAGAAAGAAAAGGGGGGCCCGCTCCCCATTTTCATTATAAAAATACCCCTGAAAAGAACTGAAGAGGAGCCTGCCTGGAGCCTGCCTGAAGCCTGCCTTCCAGCCTGCCAGCCCACAACATGGAGAAAGCCACGCGTGAACCACCCGGCACCGAAGAATCACGTAAAAAGCCGTTCCAGTAACTTCGTCAACCCGATGCAGAGTGACAAAAAGCCCTGTGGCAAAAGCGGCGGAGCGGTTTTTTTTCTTCATACTGCTACAGCAACGTGGTAACCGAATCTGACTCCCTTCCCATTTTCCCTTTACCATTTTTTTTTCTGTGCCTTCCCTAAAAATAAATCCTTGTAACTTGTTTAAGTTTCAAAACATGTTAGCTTGTAATTCTATGCATCGTCTCTGAAGCAGAGGCTGAGATTTCCTCATAAACAAAATATTAAAATAGTAACACGGATCACGACACCTTGGCGTGGAGATAACAACAGAACTGGCTTTGTAGCAAAAACAAGATAACAGGGTAATGGCAGAAGCAAATATTTTTCAGTTTGGATGGCCTGGAAGGGGCGTGGACAATAGCCTTTAACCAATTAGCTTAATTGTCAGGAATGTGATCACCGTATAATGACCAATCACTGAATGTTTTATATTTAGTAACACGCTTAAGTGTATATAAGCACCGCTATGAAGGTGAATAAATGAGGTTTGCTACAACTATATTGGCTGTGCTGGCAAATTTCTCCATGCCCCCCCGCAACACTCCACTGTCCTCAGGAAGAGTCCTGGACAGTGAGGAAAAGCTTTTGAGATCCAGCACTGTATGGACAGCATTGCTCCTCACCACCCCAAACACAACATTTCTCTCTTTGACTCCCTGGGAAGAGTCTAGAATAATTTGCCTCCAACACCTTGTCACTACCACCTTGTCAATGCCACCACTTCTACCCTCCATCCAGCAGCTGCTGCTCACCCAGCTCACTCATGTCCCCACGCTGCCACTTCATCCCCACCCAACCACCTACCCCGCATGTCTCTGCGGGGAGCCCCGAGTGCTGGCAGCAATTGTCCTGTCACGCAATGAGGAGATGAGGGCACCGTAGTGGATCAAGGGTTGGACTTGATGATCTCTGAGGTCCCTTCCAACCCATCCGATTCTATCATTCTATGATTAGGCCTATCTTTACTCTGTTTTCAGAATTGTTGCAATTGGTAAACCCTCGAAATCACAATTATTATGCTATACTCTCAAACAGAGTTACCAGGACCCATCACTGAAGGTAAGAGGATAGCAGACTCATTAGCAGCAATAGTGCCAGTGCCAAATGTATTGCAAGAAGCACGCCTGATGCATAATTTCTATCATCATAATTACAGAATTTTAGTGAAACAATTCGGCACCACAGTAAGTGAAGCCAAAGAAATTGTTCAAATGTGTCCTGACTGTCAATTAGTTACACCAGCTCCCACTTGGCTAACAGCTGTTCCTAGGGGGCTGCAGCATAATGAGGTGTGGCAATCAGATGTTACACACATTGCTGAATTCAATCATCTTAAATATGTGCGTGCATCAATAGATACCTATTCTCATTTCATGGTAGCTACTGCTCATGCAGGTGAAATGGAGAAGTATGCACACCTCCATTTTTTGAAAGCAATTGCTACTATGGGTCTCCATCTGCTGTTAAAACTGATAAGGGTCCTGCATATGTATCTGCTGGTCTTTTGGAATATTTTAAAGAATGGGGAATTACACATTATACTGGCATACCACATTCACCAACGTGTTGCCTTTTAGTTCAAAGGCACGACCTGGTTCTGGAGTAGCACATGGTTGCTAAGTAATTGGACGCCGAGACGGGGGTGTGTAGCCAGAGAGGGCGAGGAGCCAAGAGAGAGTTTATTCAGGTGTGACACAGGTTTATATAGACGTACCTGAGGTTTGGTACGTCACTTCCTATTGGCTCTAGTGGGAGGAGCCCTGGCTTCCCGTAACATCGCGAGATCTTCCGTTCACCAGGCCCTATATAACCACACCAACTGGACAAAGTATAGTGAAAAGGTTTCATTGAAGCATATGCACGTTAAAAGGCACGTTTAGATCAAATGCTACGCTCCATGAGAAATTATCAAAGGCAATATTTGTACTCAGTTTCTTTAATAAGGGGGATGACAATTATACACTGAATGAAAAAGTCAGCTTGTTAAAAGAGAAGTGCATCCTCAAGTGTGGTATAAGGACATCCATTTAGATAAATGGTTGGGTCCGATACCATTACTGACGTGGGGTCGTGGTTATGGCTATGTTTCTCTCTCTACAGGACCATATTGACTTCCAGCAAAGCAGATTCACCCTCATCATCAACTGCCACCACCACCAAACAATTAGCAGGGATGAATCTATGGATCATTTGCTCGATGTGGTTAGTGTCTCTACCGCTGACAATATCAAAGCAGATGAAAAAGTCTGAGCCGTGCACTGGGTTCATCTGTTGAATCCACCACTATTTTGACTGTTGACATGGTGGGATGCATCTTTCCTAATCACCAACAATGATACCACTTGGACAGGTGGCATCTGGGTACAGCCAACAGTGAGTCAATTGAGAGAAAATGTCAAGTTGTGTAATGCCTCTTACACAGTAGATAATTGTCCTGGCTGTGTTACCAATGCTAACAATCACACATTCTGTGTCACATTTACTCCTCAATAACATATATTAGCTGTACGTGTGACTGCTAGGATTACTAGTTACACTAGTACTGATTTACCAGGTTTTACAGGACAAGAATAAGTCTCTCTCCCATAAGCCTCTGTCCCTTATTTTCTCTCCTTTCTTTAACAGGGAAGGGAGGGGGATTAATTGAGAGCATCTGTCATTTGGTTAATTGCTAGCCCAGCATTAAAGCGTGACAGATTTATTGGCACCCAACATGGGGCTTAAGCTAATTAGCTTCAGCCCAGTTCAAATTTTGACTCATTTACCTGAATAGTTTGAATTCCGACTTCAGTGGGAGGATACCCAGATGGCTCTGCTGAGTGGGAATCAAACTGTTTTCTCTGGAAATTTCACAGGGCTAGAAATTAAAGTGATAATGCCATACCTTTGGTATTCAGGGTATGTGATCTGTCGCTTTTTATCTGGGATTAGTGTTGTTCTGTGGTTCATTCTCGGTAAGAGATGCTTAAGAATCGTTTTTGTAATATGGTCTTCAATGCTGATATAAAGTGTGGTACATGGTACAGTGGTGTTTCATACACCTAGGAGATACACATAGGATACAC
>JAAWXA010000243.1:17967-52541 GCA_038090715.1 Florisuga fusca
AACATAACTTATTACTGGACACCCGGTGTGTTTACCTATAGAGAACGAATCCCAGCTGTGTAAGGTCAGTAGTAAGGGCCGATGTAATTGGCCTCAGATAAGGGATTCTATACACAGACATGGAATTGTGCACACCCCAATTCCAGGGCATTCTACGACATTCTGCAACATATCCCCCTTTTTCTTTTTGCACAAGAACGTCTGGTTAACGTTCTCTGCCATACTAGCTTTCAAACCAACAAAATATAAAACATCAAAACATACAAAGCCTATGAATATAAACAATAATGTTATCTTCTTAAACAACTTAATTTACCAACGTAGACTTATATAACTAACTTAATGTAAACAACACACTAATAACATAAATGATGAATCTTACCTAATTAAATTTATGAACGCAACAATGGATTTTGGTTTTAGGAAGGTTGGCCATCAGTACGTAAGGCCAAGGGGAGGATAGGGAAGACCTGTCCGACAGAATTTTAGTCGGGGGGCCCCTTAAAGGCATTCCTGAACCCCACCAGCTCGCATCACGATGGAGTCCGAATTCCTTCGTGGTTGCCGAATTGATATATAAAAGACCTAGGCCTAAGATTGTAACATATAACTGCAGTATTCATAATGTAACTACAACATTTATAACGGCGAAGAATGAGTGAAGTCTGTGCAGAATTGTTCTTCTAGGGATACATTTTGGGGTCTCTGAGGGTACTTGCCAGGTAAACATGTAATAAAAGGTGATTGTGGTGTTAAATAACTTGTCAGAAAGGTAAATAACAGTAAACAAAACAATCAAAACCTAAAAATATAGACGATGGCTGCTAATTCTAGAGTCTGTAGACTATCACCCTCTTGTGCGGGCAAAAATTCATGGCACCATTGCTCTTTAGCTTGCCATGTCACTGCAGCTCATCGTGAGCATTTTCCTGCATCGGTGAAGACTTAATACAATTGAAAGGGGGTTTTCATATCGTTTTGGAACAGGAATCCATTCATGCAAGGACATCCACTTTAACACAGTAGATCGCAACGGGGAAAGATCAATGGTTTGTACAGCTTCCAGAAGGCTTGACTGTAGGGTTGGAGAGTGCTGTAAATACCAATCCAACTCTCCTTGTTTCATTGGGACATAAATGTAGGGTTGGAGAGTGCTGTAAATACCAATCCAACTCTCCTTGTTTCATTGGGACATAAATTATACTGGGTTCCTCTCCCATAATTTGTATAATACGGGTTCAGCCTTTGCGAATTAGAAGGGCCACCACCACAATCTTTGTTTGGATTGCAGTCTTTGGCTGTAATGGACTGAAGATCCATTCTAGTACACGAATATCAGAAGGCCCAATCTCCCCCTTTTTCTTTTTAGACTGCGTAAGCGCTCCCAGCAAATGTTGCTTGCCTGTGAGAATGGTCAAATCTATGGGCAAGTCCACGCCACGACGATCTATGCAGTGCTGAGAAATGGTCAGGCCAGTCTCAGTTACGGCTTGTTGTTGAGCTGCTGAGAGGGTGACAGGGGAAGATGGGTCAGTACCTTTAAGAAGCGGTCGTAGCAGTTCTAATTGGTCATTTGTTATACTGACCACAGGGCGCAACCATTGAACGTCGCCTAAGAATCGCTGAACATCGTGCAGGGTTTTTAGAGTCAGATGAGCAGCTTTTTGGGGTCTGATTTGTGATTCAGTGATATGCCATCCCAGGTACTTCCATGGCGCTGTACGCTGTATCTTTTCAGGTGCCATCTGGAGTCCTTGCTGATTTAGCTGCTGTGGAGATCAGGTGTTGAAGATGCAGCGGCAGCATCAATTAGCTGTTGTGTTGGAACTAGCTGGGCAATACGAGTGCCTTTTGGGATCACCATGAGTGGATTCCAAGTCAGTGCTACGATGCAAATTTCTCCAGTATAGTCACTGTCAATTACTCCTGGTAACACAAATAAATCTTTAAGTCCAGCTGATGATCGTCCGAATAAGAGGGCTCCACATGGCTTTCCCTCATATTTCACTGGACCGGTGACGCCCGTGGGGATCTTTTGGGGCTTACTGTCAACGAAAGTCGCATTTACTGTTACCGCCAGGTCCAACCCGAGACTTCCACTGGTTGCTGGTCGGAGGGAAGTGGCTGGCTGGAGTTGTATGGAGGAAACCATACTGGAGCCGCAGTTGGGGTCTTCGCGCCGCGGCTTCTCGCGCTCTTTGACCCGTTTCCCTGGTTCTTGCAGGCTTTAGTACCATGACTATTTTCTTTGCAACGCCGACGCCAGACTTTGGATTTAGGGTGCTGTGATAGGCCACCGCAGTGAAAGCATGTAATGGTTGATTCACGAGGGTGTTTGGTGTTAGTGGGACGTAACGGGGCTAATGCTGCGAAGGCTTGCTGCTGTGCTTGCATCAGATGTTTCCCTACACCCTGTATTGCTTCTACTAACATTGCCTGGGTCCCTACTGTGATTTTTACCATTCTCTCTACCATATCCTCAACTGTTGAATCAGCTGGCATGGTAGAAATTACATTTCTTGTAGGCTCATTGGTATTTGCACTGATTTGCATTGATATTACCAATGCAAAGGTGCATTGGTATTACACACTGACGGAGCAATGCACCTTTCATCCACTCTGGCACAAAGGCCTGATTAATTGCGTCAGTAAGTCTATCTATAAATTTTGCAAATGGTTCTTCTCTGCCTTGCTTAATTGCCATATAGGATGGAACGGCTGGTGTAGTTCTGACTCTAGTTAAAGCCTCCTTTGCAAGGCTCATGGACTGCCTAAGTCTGTCTGGGCCCAATTGTACTTGCGTGACGATAGTAGCAAAGTCGCCAGTACCCATAAGCTGATCAACAGTTACACCATACATAGGATCATTCTGATGTTTAGGAATGTCCACGTACCTCTGACACAGTAGATGCCAATGAGACTGCCAGAGCATTAGAGCTGACTGGGTAGTAATCATTCTTATTATTCCTTTTATATCCTCAGGAAGCAACAATCCTGACCCCCAAATATAATTTATCATTTGTTTGACTGGTTCACCATGCAGCCNGGTCCTGCACTTTGGCCACAACAACCCCATGCAGCGCTACAGGCTGGGCATAGAGTGGTTGGGGAGCAGCCAGACAGAGAGGGACCTGGGGGTTTGGATTGACAGGAAGCTGAACATGAGCCAACAGTGTGCCCAGGTAGCCAAGAAGGCCAATGGCATCCTGGCCTGTATCAGGAACAGCGTGGCCAGCAGGTCCAAGGAGGTGATTCTTCCCCTGTACTCAGCGCTGGTGAGGCCACACCTCGAGTACTGTGTCCAGTTCTGGGCCCCTCAGTTTAGGAAGGATATCGAGGTCCTGGAGCAGGTCCAAAGGAGGGCAACCAGGCTGGTGAAGGGACTCGAGCACAGATCCTATGAGGAGAGGCTGAGGGAGCTGGGGCTGTTCAGCCTGGAGAAGAGGCGGCTCAGGGGAGACCTCATCACTCTCTACAACTCCCTGAAAGGAGGTTGTAGCCAGGTGGGGGTTGGTCTCTTTTCCCAGGAACCTCCCAGCAAGACAAGAGGACACGGTCTCAAGTTGTGCCGGGGGAGGTTTGGGTTGGATATTAGAAAGAATTTCTTTACGGAGAGGGTGATCAGGCATTGGAATGGGCTGCCCAGGGAAGTAGTGGATTCTCCATCACTGGAGATATTTTAAAAGAGACTGGATGTGGCACTCAGTGCCATAGTCTAGTAACTGCAGCGGTAGTGGATCAAGGGTTGGACTTGATGATCTCTGAGGTCCCTTCCAACCCATCCGATTCTATGATTCTATGATTAGGCCTATCTTTACTCTGTTTTCAGAATTGTTGCAATTGGTAAACCCTCGAAATCACAATTATTATGCTATACTCTCAAACAGAGTTACCAGGACCCATCACTGAAGGTAAGAGGATAGCAGACTCATTAGCAGCAATAGTGCCAGTGCCAAATGTATTGCAAGAAGCACGCCTGATGCATAATTTCTATCATCATAATTACAGAAGTTTAGTGAAACAATTTGTATTTGTAATATGGTCTTCAATGCTGATATAAAGTGTGGTACATGGTACAGTGGTGTTTCATACACCTAGGAGATACACATAGGATGCACATTTCATACACGTAGGAAATATCCCTATAAAGTGGAAATAGACTGCCCACAGGTCAAAGCACTCACACTTGGAAAAGCTATCAGGTATCTGAAAGAATTTGCTGTATGAGATATGTTCTATACCGATGATGAAACCGTAGATCCTTATCACGTGCCATGCCCTAAGCCTATGAGGCAAAGGTTTGTGCGTGCTGCACTGTGTAGGAATTTCTGGAGGAATTTCTGAAGGAATTTGGACACCCAGTGATTATAGCCAATCCATGTTTTGAGAACTGTGAAGCAGACTGAAACTTTTAGTTCTGAGCAGTAAACAACCTGACCTTGAAGTGTCTCTGAAGCACAATTAGAAGAACTAGCTTGGCAGATGCAGGTGCAGCTTTAGCGAAAAGCAAGATGTCTAGCCAAAAAGTAGTTAACTGCAAGAATTTGTTATCTAAAAGAGGCGTGCCCTCTGAACCCTATATAATGCTGTGTAACTATTAATAAAATTGAGAGCTGTGTATCAACCATACTGGTTTTAGTCACAGACTCCATGTTTTCGCACTCTTCCTGACACTGCACCATCCCCATTTAACCATACACTATCAGTAATGTTATGGTTTCCTGGAGAAACGGAACCAGCTGTCGGTGATGTGATTAAAACAGCACGATAATGTGAAGATGCTGTCACAGCTCCTCGTCAGGTCTGTGTCTCATCTGTAAAGGAAACATCTGAGAAACTGCACCTACCCCATCACAAAGCCCTGGTGGTGCTGTTGAGAGCCCAGGCCTGAACTGTCTGGGATCATGTCACAGAATCAGAGAATCATGGAATGGATTGGCTTGGAAGGGTTAAAGATCATCTTGTTCCAACCCCTTTCATGCATGGGTAGGGACACCTCCCACTCAACTGAAGACAAGATGTGGCTACCAGCAGGAAACACTCAAAGGTGACAAAGGTTCATAACATAGCACTGAGGCCACTGTGGGCAGAGATGGTGGCCAGCAGCTGGGACAGGCTGGTGGGCCTTGGTTGAAGGAAGCACATCCCAGTGCTGCGTTCAGGTGGCTTCCCAGGGGACGTTAGTGTCCAGGTGAAGTGACCTGAGGACACAGTCTGTCCCACTGACTTTCATGGCACCCCTAGGAAGAGCTGGTGGTGTTTNATATTTCCCTGATCATCCCTTTTGTATGTCACGGGGAAAGCTTGCGGGAGGATTTCGATGTCTGCACACAAATCAGAATCTCTATTCTGGATAGCGTCCTTCTCAATTTGAGACCAATTTACCCTTGAGATCAAATCAGCAGTTCGCGTTGTGTCAGGAAGTCGTGGTTTATTTTGGTAGCGAGCAGCAGCCGCTTGTACTGCCGCAGGGGGGGGCGGGGTGGTGGCATGTCCCCTGGTCGGAACCGCCCACATCGGAAGATGAAGTTTCCGGCTTCCATCTCAGTATGTTTCCGGCGCTCGGAGGAGACACTTCCGGTGCCTCTCCGCTCACGAAATTGGATGCGTCGCGGTCAGAGACGCTTCTTTCGGGAGGAGGGGGCGCGGACGCAGTTACGCGTGCCGGAATGCTGCCGGAATTCTGAGCAGTTTGTACATTTGTCTTTTCCCCCATAGGGGGGCTGGGGTCACTTTATTGCGCAGTTACAATTCTTATATAATGCTTGTATGAACACACCCCCTACCACCTTGCACTAACATAACATTACTGGACACCTGGTGTGTTTACCTATAGAGAACGAATCCCAGATGTGTAAGGTCAGTAGTAAGGGCCGATGTAATTGGCCTCAGATAAGGGATTATATACACAGACATGGAATTGTGCACACCCCGATTCCAGGGTATTCTACCACATTCTACAACACTATCAGGTATGTGAAAGAATTTGCTGTACAAGATATGATCTATACCGATGATGAAACCGTAGATCCTTATCACGTGCCATGCCCTAAGCCTATGAGGCAAAGGTTTGTGCATGCTGCACTGTGGAGGAATTTCTGAAGGAATTTGGACACCCAGCAATTATAGCCAATCCATGTTTTGAGAACTGTGAAGCAGACTGAAACTTTTAGTTCTGAGCAGTAAACAACCTGACCTTGAAGTGTCTCTGAAGCGCGATTAGAAGAACTAGCTTGGCAGATGCAGGTGGAGCTTTAGCGAAAAACAAGATGTCTAGCCAAAAAGTAGTTAACTGCAAGAATTTGTTATCTAAAAGAGGCATGCCCTCTGAACCCTATATAATGCTGTGTAACTATTGATAAAATTGAGAGCTGTGTATCAACCATACTGTTTTTAGTCACAGACTCCATGTTTTTGCGCTCTTCCTGACACTGCACCATCCCCATTTAACCATACACTATCAGTAATGTTATGGTTTCCTGGAGAAACGGAACCAGCTGTCGGTGATGTGATTAAAACAGCACGATAATGTGAAGATGCTGTCACAGCTCCTCGTCAGGTCTGTGTCTCATCTGTAAAGGAAACAGCTGAGAAACTGCACCTACCCCATCACAAAGCCCTGGTGGTGCTGTTGAGAGCCCAGGCCTGAACTGTCTGGGATCATGTCACAGAATCAGAGAATCATGGAATGGATTGGATTGGAAGGGTTAAAGATCATCTTGTTCCAACCCCTTTCATGCATGGGTAGGGACACCTCCCACTCAACTGAAGACAACCCTGTCCCCATGGAACTTGCTTCTTAATCCCATCCACAATATCAGCCTCAGCCAGAGCTCGTGGACAGCCAGCTGAGTATCAGCCAGCTGTGTCCCAGGTGGTCAAGAAGGCCACCAACATCCTGGCTTGCCATGGCCAGCAGGAGTAGGGAAGTGATCATGCCCATGTATAAAGACAGGCAACAGTGTTGACGCAAGTGCTGGACACTGAGGCACTGTCACATCCTTCCAGGAGGACTTTGAATCACTGATGGCATGTGACCTTCATCACCTAGTGAACTTCCCACCCACCACATCACCCACCTTCTTCAACCCAGACATCACCAGTCTGGCTACAACAGGACAATGGTAGAGCATGTCAAAGGGCTTGCTAAAGGCCAGGTGCACCCCATGCCTTTCTGCCCACTCTGCTTCAGCAATCCCCTCTTTGTCCTTCACCTGCCCGGAGCAGGATGGACACATCACTGTCCCAGGGACTGAGGTCATAGAATCATAGAATCATAGAACATCAGGGTTGGAAGGGGCCCCTAGAGATCATCTAGTCACACTCCTCAGCCAAAGCAGGATCACCTAGGGCAGGCCACACAGGAACACATCCAGGTATGTGTTGAAAGTCTCCAGAAAAGGAGACCCCACAGCCTCTCTGGACAGCCTGTTCCTATGCTCCCACAACCTCACAGTCTACAAGTTTCTCCTCATGTTGAGGTGGAACGTCCTATGTTGTAACTTAAACCCATTATTCCACTGAAAAGTGATTGGCCCCTTCCTTTTGACACCCACCCCTCAGATATTTATAGACATTCCTAAGATCCCTTCCTCAGTCTTCTTTTCACAAAGCTAAACAGCTCCAACTCTCTCAGTTATTTTTCATATGAGAGATGTTCAAGTCCCTTACTAATCCTAGCTCTCCCTGGGACTCTCTCCAGTAGATCCTTGTCTCTCTTGAACAACTGTATTCAGTATTCCATGTGTGGTCTCACCAGGTCAGAGTAGAGGGGTAGGAAAACCTCCCTAGATTTGCTGGACACACATTTGCTGATGCACCCTAGGACATCATTGGCACTCTTGGTCACAAGGACCCATTGTTGACCCATAGAGAATTTTCTGTCCACTGGGACTCCAGATTTTTCTCCATGGAGCTGTTTTCCAGCAGGATGCTCTTCAGAAGGGACAGGCAGGGTAGGAGAGGTGGTGGGATAGCCCTATATGTTAGAGAGTCTCTTGACTGTAGAAGTTCAAGTCGGTAATAATAAGGTGGAGTGCCTGTGGGTCAGAATCAGGGGGAAGGCCAACAAGGCTGATATCCTGGTGGGAGTCTGTTACAGACCACCCAATCAGGAGAATGATGGTGATGGATTATTCTACAAACAGTTGGCGGATGTTTCGAAATCGTCGTTCTATGATTATGATTAGGCCTATCTTTACTCTGTTTTCAGAATTGTTGCAATTGGTAAACCCTCGAAATCACAATTATTATGCTATACTCTCAAACAGAGTTACCAGGACCCATCACTGAAGGTAAGAGGATAGCAGACTCATTAGCAGCAATAGTGCCAGTGCCAAATGTATTGCAAGAAGCACACCTGATGCATAATTTCTATCATCATAATTACAGAAGTTTAGTGAAACAATTCGGCACCACAGTAAGTGAAGCCAAAGAAATTGTTCAAATGTGTCCTGACTGTCAATTAGTTACACCAGCTCCCACTTGGCTAACAGCTGTTCCTAGGGGGCTGCAGCATAATGAGGTGTGGCAATCAGATGTTACACACATTGCTGAATTCAGTCATCTTAAATATGTGCGTGCATCAATAGATACCTATTCTCATTTCATGGTAGCTACTGCTCATGCAGTAAAAGAGGCAAAGGATGCACACCTATGTTCCTGGTATAATAAATGTACCACTGCTCAACAAAGTTCCTACCACTGGTTGAACTGCAGAAGCACTGATCAGAGGTGCTGAGGTATTTTTGGGGCTCTACTTCTGCCTCTCTCTCTTCTTTTTCCCCTCCCTGTTTCTGTCTTCAAAGAGCTCTTGGAGTGAAAGATTAATTGAGTGACAGAATATTCCAGTCTGGAAGAGACCCCTGAGTATCATCTTGTCTGAGTGCCCTGCTCAAGGCCAGCTGAACCAGATGAGGTTTCTCAAGGAGTCTCCCAGCGTGGCTTCATCCGCAAAGGGGCTGAGAGTGCCTTTTGTCCCACCCCACAGGAGATTATAAAGACAGGCAACACCATTGGATCAAATGCAGAACACTGAGGCACCATCACTGTCTGCCAGGAAGACTTTGAATCACTGATGGCATGTGAGCCTCATCATCTACTGACCTTCCCACCCACACCATCCCCCAGGTCTTCAACACAGACATCACCACTCTGGGTATTAAGGGACAATGGTAGACCATGTCAAAGGGCTTACTGAAGTCCAGGTGCACCCCATGCCCTTCTTTCCCCTGCCCACTCTGGTTCAGCAATCCATTTTTCATCCTTCAGCTGCCTGGAGTGTCCTGCAGGAGCATTGGCCCCATCACCATCCTAGGGACAGAGGGGATGCTGACCAGCAGGTAATTCTCCCCATCCCCCTTCCCGTTCTTCATGGCTGACAGAAATGCCCCTATCCAAGGTGCAGTTGCCCTCTCAGGACAGACCTTCCAGTCCATGAATCTTACAGGGAAGGTGAGAGCAAGCCCAGCACTGAAGACAAGATGTGGCTACCAGCAGGAAACACTCAAAGGTGACAAAGGTTCATAACATAGCACTGAGGCCACTGTGGGCAGAGATGGTGGCCAGCAGCTGGGACAGGCTGGTGGGCCTTGGTTGAAGGAAGCACATCCCAGTGCTGCGTTCAGGTGGCTTCCCAGGGGACGTTAGTGTCCAGGTGAAGTGACCTGAGGACACAGTCTGTCCCACTGACTTTCATGGCACCCCTAGGAAGAGCTGGTGGTGTTTGTGCTCCCTTGGGATCACGTGACTGCGCTGTGCCCCCAGGCTGCACACTCCCAGCCCTGAGCTGGTCCCTGGTGTTCTCCCTGGGACTCTGCCCAGCCCAGCCTATCTCTTCCCCAGCTCTCCCACCTCCCTGCTTGCTCACCATCTCCGGCTGGGCAGTCCTTGCAGAATGCAATGGAGGCAATGGAGGTCAGTGGCAGTGTTTCTCTGGCTGGCATGCTCAGGAGATGCTGAGGCCAGGCAGGCTGCAGCCCCTGGCCAGCCCTGTTCCCCAGGACCGCACAGAGTCCTGGCCCTGGGGCTCCTCAGGCAGTTCCTGCTGCCCCAGGACAGGGCAGCCTGCCCCGAGCTGCCACCCTCACCAAAGGATTTCTCTTTCCATGTCTGCCCAGTGCACACATGGTCCCCTGCTCTTCTCCGGCACATCCCCTCTCCCCACAAAGCCTTCTCCCTGCTGAGCACCTCTGGGCTCGCCTGGCCACCCATCCTTGCACCCTGTCCCCAGGCTGCCCCCTGCCCTGAACTAAGGGTGCTGCTCTGCAGAGCACGGGGCTGGGGTGTCCAGGGCTGACTCTGTTCATGGGCTGTGCTGGTAAAGCTGGGACCCAGCTGATGGTGCTCACTGCCACTGACCACCTCCCACACAAGCTCTTTGGTGGCTATGGAGAGTGCACAGAGGTGTCCTGCCTGATTCCAGTGCCACAGGCTGTGTTTCTTGGAGAACATGCACCATCCCTGAAAGCTCTGGACACCAAAGAAGTGACAAAGGAACCAGCCTGAAGTCCCCAAACCCCCCACCTGGGACTGTGATGGCATCAGAGGGAGCCCACAGAGAAAGAAGCACAGCAACAGTCTCTGCAGAGTCAACTCTTTGGGCATCTTCTTGAGAGCAACTGTGTAAGAAGAGCTGAGATCAGGAGATCCCCTGTGATGATGGAAGGGCTGTTCTGGAGGCCAGCTCTGTCACAGCAGTGCCCGTGCCCTGTCTCTGCCTGTGGGCACAGGACTGTCACACCGCAGAGCTGTGACCAAGCTGCCAGAGCACTCAGGCCTTACCCAAGGGTGCAGAAGGAGACTGTGGAGATGGAAAGTGGACAGCTTGGAAAAGATCAAGCGCTGGTGCTCCTGGGCAGTCTGTTGTGCCAGGACTCTTTCCCCTCCACCTCTGCACACAGGCACTGCCCTGCACCTCCAGAGAGGGTCACAAAGGAAGGTCCTCAGGAAAACATTCACTGGAAGGTTCTTTATTCTGTTTAAACACACAGAGATCTAAGGTTCTTATGCACAGACTCAGGGTCAAAAAAAATCTGTGGAGACACATAATGAGAAAGGGTACAAATAAGGAATTTGCTGTCTAAGCAATAATTTGAAAGGAAAAAAAAATAAGACCAAAACTAAATAACCGATATCTACAACCAAACCAAATAAAAAAAAAACCTTAAGACTAGCTGGGCTTATACTGTGTTACATAAGGAGAGAATTGCAAAAGAAATCAACCATTTCAATACTTTTGAAAATATTCAGTTCATCAGTTTCTTCAGGGCACCCTTGAGCTCCTGGTTCCTCATGCTGTAGATGAGAGGGTTCACTGCTGGAGGAACCACCGAGTACAGAACTATCACCGCCAGGTTCAGGGATGGGAAGGAGATGGAGGGGGGCTTCAGGTAAGCAAAGATGGATGTGCTGAAGAACAGGGAGACCACGGCCAGGTGAGGGAGGCACATGGAAAAGGCTTTGTGCCATCCCTGCTCAGACGGGATCCTCAACATGGCCCTGAAGATCTCCACATATGACACCACTATGAAAACAAAACACAGACTAAAAAGTTATCGACCACAATAAGCTCAAGTTCCCTGAGGTAGGAGTGTGAGCTGGAGAGCTTAAGGATCTGGGGGATTTCATAGAAGAATTGGTGCAGGCCATTTCCCTGGCAGAGGGGCAGAGAAAATGTATTGGCTGTGTGCAGCAGAGCAGTGAGAAACCCAATGCCCCAGGCATCTGCTGCCATGTGGACACAAGCTCTGATGCCCAGGAGGGTTCCATAGTGCAGGGGTTTGCAGATGGCCACGTAGCGGTCATAGGACATGATCATGAACAGATAAAACTCCCCAACAATCAAAAAGAGAAAGAGAAAGAGCTGTGCAGCACATCTCTTGTAGGAGATGCCACTGGTGTCCCAGAGGGAATTGGCAATGGCTTTGGGCAGAGTGGTGGAGATGGATCCCAATTCGAGGAAGGAGAGGTTGAGGAGGAAGAAGTACATGGGGGTGTGGAGGTGGTGGTCACAAGTGATGGTGGTGATGATGAGGCCGTTGCCCAGGAGGGCAGCCAGGTAGATGCCCAGGAAGAGCCAGAAGTGCAAGAGCTGCAGCTCCCGCCTGTCTGAAAATGCCAGGAGGAGGAACTGGGTGATGGAGCTGCTGTGGGACATTTACTCCCTTTCACCATGGAGCACGGATCAAAAAGGAAAATGAACAAAGTTAGGGGAAACATGTCTGGAACATCAAAGAACGATTCCATATCATCTTTTCCTGGGACAGACACACACACTTTTCTATCAGATCTTCCTTCAGCTCTATGACTGGATCTCTGACTTCTGCTGGCTGACTGTGTAGCAAGGAGCAGAACCTCTGCGTGATGGCTACTACAGAGTCAGATCTGCTCTGGAGCTGTGAGCCTAAGGGATCGGGGGGTCAGGGGAAGCACTAGTGGTCAACTTTAGCATATCAAAGCAGTGCTCAACAAAAGGGGTCATCAGTATCTGCATTCTCAGTGCTAAAGAACCAGAGTGGCAGAAGGCCGTTTCAGAGAAGTTTGGGTTTTATTTCAGCTCCCCCCCTCTCTCCTGGGGAATGTTCCTGGATGTCTCAAACCCTCAGCATTTCTGCTGCACTTGGGGAGAACAGAGCAAGGCAAGAGGATTGCCTGTGGCTCCGTGCAGAGAAAGGGGAGCTGGTCTGATGAAGGGAGGGCATTGCCCAGATCTCCAGAGGGCAGAGAGCAGATGGACACCTCCTTGCCATGGACACATGTGCTGCATGGAGCTGCCCCAGCCAGGAGCTGGTTCCTTGGCCCCGTTTCCCTTCCTGCCCCTCCTCACAGAGACCAGCCCAGCCCCTGGGTGCCCAGCTCTGCCCTGCAGCCACTCAGGGGGTGCAGGGACTAAAGAACACCCCCTGAGGACAATGGAAAGGGGAGGCTGAGCTGAGCTGTTGGGGAGTGATGGGTGGAGGCAGTTCGCCTCCAGGTGTTGCTTGAGGAGTCTCAGCCCCTGCTCTCCCCTGCACAGCTGAGTTTCCATCCCACCAAGCTGAACCAGAGACAAGTAGAAGCAGAGCCTGAGGAGAGCCCAGACTGGAGCAGAAAAGCCCTGCCCTGAAGGGACTCCAGAAAAGTACCCTCAGAAATATTCTGGGCATCAGCTGGAGCTGTGAGCAGCCCTGAGCAATTCATCCCTCTCTCAACAGCAGGAGGACCCTGCCCTGTCCTCCCTGTCTCCTGCCAGCCACAGCTTCTGCCAGCACCAGGGAACTCCCTGGGCAGGCTGAGAGCTGCCCCTGGCAGGCAGCAGAGTCTCTGCCCCAGCACACAGCCCCTGGGCTGCAGGACCCTGCTCTGAAGGACAGCCCTGGGCACCACTGCCTGCACACCCACCCTCACTACTCTTCACAATTCCCCACCTCCAGACCCTTCCCCTCCTTATAGCTCCCATCATCTGTGGCTCAGCAGCTTTAGGAGATGCCTCCAGGAACTGCACCAGCACTGCCCTGCACCAGACACTCACCATGTCGTGTTCCACAGCATGGCCCTTGGAGTGACATTTCTTTCTTCTGCTCTCCACTCCAGGCATCCCCAGCTTCACTTTGGACCATTATTTCTTGCCCGAGCTGTTTCACACTTTGAAATAAAGCTCCACCATGCCCAAACCCACCCTTCAGGCGTTCCCAGGATACTTCTCTACTGGCCACAGGCTACAGCTCTGAGCCTTGACCCATCAACTTCTGCAAACTGGCCATGGGCTTGGGGCCTCCAAACCCCATTTGGGATTGCTCTGGGCATTCTACATGGTAACTGAGGTGGCTGAAGAACGTAGAACAATAAAATCACATAATAATTTGGGTTTGAAGGGACCTCTCAAGGCCATTGAAAACAGTCCCTCTCCAGCATTTCTGTAGGGCCCCTTCAGTAATGGAAGGTCTCCCCAGAGCCTTCTTTTCTCCAGGATGAACAGCCCCAGCTCCCTCAGGCTGTCTTCTTAGGAGAGGTGTTCCAGCCCCATCATCATTTTTGTGGTTTCTCTGGACCCACTCCATCAGGTCCTTGTCCTCCCTCTATTGAGGGCTCCAGAGGTGGATGCAGTACTTCAGGTGAGGTTTTACCAAAGCAAAGTGGCAGAATCCCCTCTCTCAGTCTGCTGGACGCTCTTCTTTTGATGCAGCCCAGGATGTGATTGCCCTTCTGGCCTTCTGCACGCATGCACTGTTGGCTCATGTCAAGCTTTCTATCCACCAGCACCCCCAAGTCCTTTTCTGCATGGCTGCTTTCTAAAACCTCATCCTCCAGCCTGTACTGATTGTGAGGATTGTTCTGATGCAGGTGCTGCACCCTGCACTTGTTCTTGTTGAACCTCAGGAGCTTCACCTGGGCTCACCTCTCCATTTTGTCCAGGTCAATATTATGAATACTGCTGATGCACAGCACGGATCTTGCTGCATGATTTTTGTCTGGCTTTCCCGGTTTTGTATCTCATTCTCAGTGCTGAGGGTACAGTAATTTGCAAACCCTTTCTGCCCCATAACAACAACCACAATAGTCTTTATTTGGACCCAACAACCCTGGTCTTTCTTTTATTGTTCATATATTTATTAAAGCTTTTCTTGGTACCCTTAACCATGCAGGTCAGATTAATTTCTAGCTGTTCTTTGGTCTTCCCAATTCCCTCCCTTCATAGCCTTAGAGCATTTTTGTTCAGCTTTTTTGAGTGTCCTGCCCCTTCCTACAGCCCTTGTACATTCTATTTTCTTCCTTGAAAGACAGACAACACTCCTTTTTTAGCCAGGTGTCGTGATCCGTGTTATTATTTTAATATTTTGTTTATGAGGAAATCTCAGCCTCTGCTTCAGAGACGACGCATAGAATTACAAGCTAACACATTTTGAAACTTAAACAAGTTACAAGGATTTATTTTTAGGGAAGGCACAGGAAAAAAAAAGGGTAAAGGGAAAAGGGGAAGGGAGTCAGATTCGGTTACTGCGTTGCTGTAGCAGTATGAAGAAAAAAAACCGCTCTGCCGCTTTTGCCTCAGGGCTTTTTGTTGCTCTGCAACAAAGGTTCTTCGGGGCTTGCAGGTTCACGCGTGGTTTCTCCGTGTTGTGGGCTGGCAGGCTGGAAGGCAGGCTTCTCTTCGGTTCTTTTCAGGGGTATTTTTATAATGAAAATGGGGAGCAAGCCCCCCTTTTTTTTCTCCCTTGTGCGAGTTATTGGTAAACTGATTGTTTCGGAGCGGAGCATTCTTCCAGAGACAAGTTATCAGGTGGCTTTAGATATGTTAATTACCTGATGTCTATCCCAAAGTGCCAGGCGCCAGGAGATTTGTTTTCCTGTTTACCATCTTTAGATATGTAAATGTGTTTGATATGTAAACTTAAGAAAGAAACTTACTCAAGAATCAGTTTTGGGTTTGTTTTTTTTTATGTTTACATCACCAGGCTAGTCTTCTGTGCCAGTGACTCACCTTACAGCTCTTGGGGATGGCCTGTTCTTGCACCTTCAAGACTTACTTCCTTCCTGTGAAGGAATTTCTGAAGGAATGTGGACACCCAGCGATTATGGCCAATCCATATTTTGAGAACTGTGAAGGAGACTGAAACTTTTAGTTCTGAGCAGTAAACAACCTGACCTTGCAGTGTCTCTGAAAGCGTGATTAGAAGAACTAGCTTGGCAGGTGCAGCTTTAGCAAAAAACAAGATGTCTAGCCAAAAAGTAGTTAACTGCAAGAATTTGTTATATAAAAGAGGCGTGCCCTCTGAACCCTATATAACGCTGTGTAACTATTAATAAAATTGAGAGCTGTATATCAACCATAATGGTTTTAGTCACAGACTCTTTGTTTTCGCACTCTTCCTGACACCTTCTTAAAGATCATCCATCTTTCCTGGACTCCTTTCTTCTTCAGAACAGATTCCCAGGGAATTCTGGCCATCGGGCTGCTGAAGAGGATAAAGTTTGCCCTTCGGAAGACCAGTGTAGTAGTTTTGCCTCCCACCCCCCTGGCAAATATGTAGAACTCAATCAATTCATGGTCGTTGTGCCCGAGTTGGCCTCCAACCTTCACATCTCCTACTGACTTGCAGAAAACAACTCTACAACTTGGAAAGTTATAGAGAGGGGTATGTTTATTCAGCACTGGGTGCACAAGGGGATAATTCCTCCAAAATCTGTACACGTCACGGTTTAACACTGGCCCGGCAATTAAAACGAATAACAGATTTTTCTATTAATCCCCCTCTCCTCCCTGATAAGGAAAGGAGAGAGAATAAAGGAAAGAGACTTATGGGTTGGAAACTAAACTACACAACTTTAATAAAACAGTAATGATAAATAGGAAAAATTACTAAATACATACAAATATACAAATATACAGGAAAAATTGATACCACGTTCCTCACCCCTTTCCCCCAGTAACTCTCACGTCACCACCGAGGATGCAGGGCAGCCCTGGGAAAGTCCAGGCTGGACTCCTGGGATCAGCAGCAGTCAGGAGGTGGAGGCAGGAACACACAGATTCAGGCTGGCATGGATCAGGACCACAGGCAGACTAATGGACAGAATCCTCCCAGGACGCGCAGGGAATCGGTGGATGAAGGGCAAGAAGAGCAGGAAGAAGGGGCAGGAAGGGTGTTTGACCCTCGTGATCCCTCAAATTTATACTGAGTATGACATGTATGGGATGGAATACTCTGTTTGGTCAGTTCTGGCATTTATCTTGTCTCGGGCCTCCCCAGAGGAGGGGTTCAGGTGGGACCTCTTTACTCCTTCTGCAGGGTAAAATGTTCCTCAGAGCTGAGCAGTGTCCTTGGGTCTGCATACCAGTGTCTCGCAGTTACTATAAACATCGAGTGTTATCAGTCCTAGAAGCAGACACTGTCTGAGAAACTTGCTGTTAATTTCAGCAAGCGCAACTACTTCCAAGAGACTTAGCTGAAAGCAAAATTACAAACCAGAAAATCACCTTTATCCTGGACCAAACCAGGACAACACACCATTCTTGCAATTAGGCTTTTGTTATATACACTGATGTTTCACATATTCACTATATTTCTCAATAGGCCTATACATATGCATCACCTGCTCCTGCTTTGTATTAAAATTAGTCCCAAGAGGTCATTTTCGTAATCTCCTCCCTCCTGCGCTTGCATAGTGTCTCCTGGTGGTGGTCATGAGGGCCATGGGGATGAAGTAAAAATGAAGCAAAGGTCTTTCTCTATGTAAACTTTTCACCTCTTCTCCTCCGGGCATGCACATTTCTTCAGTCTTCAGCCAAGCCGACAACATGTTCTTTTTCTTATCTCAGGGTTGCTATAGTTATCATTTTAGCACATATATTTCCCTTGTAGGGCAATGACTACCTAAACCATTTCCTAGCTTCTATTAAACAAGAATTCTGTGTTAGCTTCTATCAGGTCAATATGACCCCTAGACAGTTACTAGCAGGCGTTTTATATTAACCCTTACATCACATATAGCCCACAATCAAAAAGCCAAGCGCTGCAATAAACATCCCTGCTTTAGAATCTTTCCTGGGGTATAAAGTTTGTTTCCACATATCACACCCTTCGACGAATTTCGAAACAATGACCAAGCAGTAGTCAAACTCACTCCACTTTATGTTCTTAGTGTGACATCTTATGGTGTGGAATGACCCTGACTGGAATACCTGTCTTTCAGCAGTCCTTAGATAATTCTTTAATAATGTTTATATTTTCCTGCACGTAGCTACCAAAAATATTTCTCATCAGATATTCCATGTAGAAATGTAACCTCATTAGAGGCAGCTTGTGCACAGCAGATGGTTGCAGAATATATTTTAATGTGTAGGAAACTTTCTCTATTCGACATTTCTCTGCTTGCAAAGGGGCAAACTCCTGCTGTGCCTGAGTGCAGCAGTTCTCTAATGGAAACAGGGCTGCCCTGTGTGACCATGGAATGTCTGAGGCAGAAAATGCCCAAGACATACATGGAGAAGGAGGTGGAAGCCTGCTCCCAGCCCTCCACAAGATACCAAGGTCAGTGAATGAAGGAAGGACCAGAAGAGAAGTTCCCCTGAAGCCTGTGGGGAGAGGGCAGCTGTCTCCTGCAGCCCATGGAGGAGCATGGAGGGGCAGATGTGCATCTGCAGCCCTGGAGCACCCTGCATCAGGGTGATGTCAGTTATTAACTGAAATATGTAAAATTTTAGAAAAAAGTCACATTTGAGACAACGTGAGAATGGCTGGGGAAAGGGGCAGGAACATGAGATCGCTTTTGTCTTTCTGTGTCTTTATTTCATTCTTTTCCTTTCCAGCAGTGCTGTTCCATGCCAGCTGTGCAATTGAGTTTCCAGCCCCTCCATCTCTCTCTCTTTTGTCCTCTCTCCTTTCCCCAGAGGGGAAGGTGTCTCTGCTCCAGCACTGCTCTCCCCTCGGGGACTGCTCTCAGCTTCCCCTCTCCTCTGCCCTGCAGCTCTCAGAGCAGTTCCTTTTTCCTTCTTGAAGATGTTGATGGCATAGGCACTGTGGATGCCGTGAGAGCTGTGTTTGGATTGTGTGTGCTTGAAATGCTTGAGTAGTACAGCTGGCAAAAGCTCTGGTGTTTGAGGAGCTGATTCTGAGGCTTTTCTCTTTTCTGTGTCTTTACAGAACAGCCTATAGCCTTCTGTCATGATCTTCCAGTCGTGTGACCCTTCCCACCTTGTTTCAGTTGTTTCTATGTTATCATAACTACCTGACTGGGCACAGAGGTCCAGTTCCTTCTGTTTATTTCACAGGCTGCTTGTGTTTGTATCCATACACTTCAGGAGAATAATCTTTTGGTTCCTATTTGAGAAGACAGCTGAGGCACATTTTACGCTACTCTGGCTGGCCTGGTTTAATCCCAGATCAGTTGTAGTGGTGATGGTGGGGTGATAATTGCCATCTTGAATCCCTCCCTGCAGGTCCTTCAGTTTAAAGCCCAACTCAGCAAGCTGACCAGTTGGTACTGACATGCCACTTCCAGGCGCCTCTCTAGTAAGCCCAGTTTTATCCACCACCACCCCCCCGTCATGGGCAGGGACACCTCACACTAGATCAGGTTGCTCAGAGCCCCATCCATCCTGACCTTAGAAACTTCCAGCAATGGGGCTTCCACCACCTCTCTGGGCTACCTGTGCCAGTGTCTCACCACCCTCATGGTAAAGAATTTCTTCCTAATATCTGATCTAAATCTACTCTCCTCTAATCTGAATCTATTCCCCCATGTCCTATCACTCCCTGACATCCTAAAAAGTCCCTCATTAGCTTTCTTGTAACCCCCTTCAGGTACTGGAAGGCTAAGGTCTGCTGAAGCCTTCTCCTCTCCAGATTGAATAACCCCAACTCTCTCAGTCTGTCTTCATAGGAGACGTGCTCCAGCCCTCTGATCATCCTTGTGGCCTCACTTTGGGTGCGGCCATCAAGGCAGTTCTTTATCTACCGAGTGGTCCATCCATCCATCAAACCCATCTTTTACCAGGTTTGAGACCAGGATGTTGTGTGGGACAGTGTCAAAGGCTTTGCTCAGGCCCAGGTAGATGACCTTGGTTGCTCTTCACTTGTCTATTAATGTTGTGACCTTCCCATAGAAGGGCCACAAGGTTTGTCAGGCACGTTTTGCCCTGGGGAAGCCGTGTTGATTATACTAAATCACCTCTTCATTACTCTTCTGCTCCAGCAATGCCTCTAGGAGGATCTGATCCATGACCTTACTGGGCACAGAGGTGTAAATGACTGGCCTGGAGTTCCCTGAGGGTTACATGGGGGTTAGGTTTCCGCTCTTCCGGTCAGTTGGGACTACACTGGACTTCGATGCCTTTTGGAATATAACAGACAGGGCTTTAGCAACCACATGCCCAGTTCCCTCAGTACCCATATGTCCTGGTTCTGGCCATGATAAAGGCAATTTTCTCTCTTGTCATTTTGCTTTCAGCTAAGTCTTTTCTAAGTAGCTGCACTTGCTGAAATTAACAGCAAGTTTCTCAGACAGTGTCTGCTTCTAGGACTGATAATGCTGAATGTTTATAGTTACTGCTAGAGACTGGTATGCAGAGCCAAGGACACTGCTCAGCTCTGAAGAACATCTTGTGTTCCAGAAAGAGAAAAGGAGCAACACCTGCAACCATCCTTTAGGTAAGAGCAGACAAGATAAATGACCGAAATTGACCAGAGTATTCCATCCCATACATGTCATACTCAGTATAAATTTGAGGGATCGCAAGGGTAAAACCCCTTCTTCCTTCCTTTTCTTCACCTGTCCCTGTTTGCTTTGGCATCCTGGGAGGATTCTGTCTGTTCGCCTGCTTGTGGTCCTGATCCATGCCAGCCTGGATCTGTGTGTTCCTGCCTCCAGTTCCTTACTGCTGCTAACCCCAGGAGTCCAGCCTGGACTTTCCCAGGGCTGCCCTGCATCCTCGGTGGTGACGTGAGAGTTATTGGGGGAAAGGGGTGAGGAACGTGGTATCAATTTTTCCTGTATATTTGTATATATTTGGTAATTTTTCCTATTCATCATTACTGTTTCATTAAAGTTGTGTAGTTTAGTTTCCAACCCATAAGTCTCTCTCCCTTATTCTCTCTCCTTTCTTTATCAGGGAGAGGATGGGTATTAATAGAGAGCATCTGTTATTCAGTTTGATTGCCAGGCCAGTGTAAAACTGTGACAATTGTAAACATGCATTGTGTCTGTAAAATCTTAAAGATAAATCAAAACTCAGAATCTTTGTATTTTGATGGCACCTGAGGCCATAGCTGCACTAAAGTGCCTCTGACATAACCAGAATGACATAGTGTTTTTTCCAATATGCTTTTTCATTGTGTTTGGTAAATATGAAAAAGTAAAACAAGAAATTTTATTCTAAAATGTTCCCTAAAACACTCAGGAATTCTAAAATGTTTTTTCTGAGATGTTCAGCTTCTGCATTTGCACACACTATATGCTTTTTCACATTGTCCAAGTTTTGTTTCTTGGGGTCTTTATTACAAAATCGTCAAAGTAGAATTACATTAAAGATCAAACTTATTTTAAAAGGAAGAAGATGTCCAAACTCGATGAGTTTACAGATGGGTGTGGTCAGGAATTGATGGACTATAAAGAGCTTCAAAAGGAGCGTAGGCCTTTGCTTTCCAGGTGACTGCTTTGCATGTCCACAATGGAGAAGCAGATTGTCCAGAAGAATCAGGAGAGTTCCACTGAGAGTTCCATCCTGGATTGGATGATTCCTGGGATCAGGAGGGACAGCAGTTTCATATGTAGGTTACCAGCTCAAATCCGGTGGTGGTGGCAGTTGACTGATAGTTGTGATTTGTCAGCAGTTGTCAAGGAGCAAGGTGTCTGTCACCAAAGCTCCTCTGCAATGACATCCTTCACCTCCTGGCAGTCCTGAGAATACCAGAGCAGAGAGATTTAACCTGGACTGCAAACCAGTGGCTTTCACTAGTATTTGGGTGACATGGTTAAATTTTTCATAGGAGTGAAAAGATATGTATTTGTAAGGAAAACTTAAATCGGTGAAGGACTATGAGAGGAGGAATGATGCTAATGAACAGATGAGGAATAATGTGACATGTTTTTTTAAAAAGTAATAAAAGAAAACCTTGTGAAGAGACACCACAGGATAGCTGTCACAGTTTGAGTTTGAGCAACTAAAGCAGGAGGACTTTTAGCCTTGGAGAAGGGTTGAATACAGAGGGGTCTGTTCCCTCCCATCCCTGCCCATACTCTATTAAGGTCATGCAGACCATCAGCCCCTCCTCTCTTTTGCCCACTCCATGCTTGGCTGCTGTTCCCCTGTGTCCTTTACCACCATCTGCCACTGCTCTTCAGAATCCACATCCATCGGTTGCTGGGCAGAGCCCTGGAGCCCCCTCCTGAGTTGGCCCTGCTTCAGGGGCCCTCAGGCACCCATCTCTGCCAGCATCGAGACCAGGTTGTGTAAATATTTGTATATATTTGAATTTTTCTTCTATAAATCTGTCACGGTTTAACACTGGCCTGGCAATTAAACCGAATAACAGATTTTTATATTAATCACCCTCTCCTCCCTGATAAGGAAAGGAGAGAGAATAAAGAAAAGAAACTCACGGGTTGGAAACTAAACTACACAACTTTAATGAAACAGTAATGATGAATAAGAAAGATTACTAAATATACACAAATATACAAGTATACAGGAAAAGATTGATGCCACGTTCCTCCCCCCTTTCCCCCAATAACTCTCACGTCACCACGGAGGCTGCAGGGCAGCCCTGGGAAAGTCCAGGCTGGACCCTGGGGTCAGGAGCAGTCGGGAGCTGGAGGCAGGAACACACAGATTCAGGCTGGCACGGATCAGGACCACAGGCAGACGAACGGACGGAATCCTCCCAGGATGCCGAAGCACACAGGGAAACCGGTGAAGGAAGGCAGGAAGGAGGGAAAGGGGCAGGAAAAGGAAGAGGAAAAGGTGTTGACCCTCGTGATCCCTCAAATTTATACTGAGTATGACGTGTATGGGATGGAATACTCTGTTTGGTCAGTTCTGGCATCTATCTTGTCTCGGGCCTCCCCAGAGGAGGGGTTCAGGTGGGACCTCTTTACTCCTTCTACAGGGTAAAATGTTCCTCAGAAGCGAGAAGCGTCCTTGGCTTTGCATACCAGTCTCTAGCAGTAACTATAAACATCCAGTGTTATCAGTCCTAGAAGCAGACACTGTCTGAGAAACTTCTGTTAATTTCAGCAAGTGCAGCTACTTACAAGAAACTTAGCTGAAAGCAAAAGTACAAAATAGAAAATCACCTTTATCCTGGCTCAAACCAGGACAATCCCTTATGTTATTGCCTTTCCCCTGCTCTTGTAAATCTGTTTCCATTTTTTTAAAAAGTCCAACTTTAAGTCTCTCATCTTTGTTCCACTTTTATCTTCCCCTTAGGAAGGGGGGGATGATGGTAATAGAGAATAATCCCGGTTTTTGGTCCACCCAAACTGCTAAGCCATGACACTAGCTGTTTTTTTCAATCCCCAAAAAGTCACTTGGGCAGGAGTCTGAACAGCTCTCTATTACTGATGCTGTCACTGTCTCTCCTTGAGTAATGGCATCAAGTCACAGTACAAGAGGCTGAGTTTACAAGTTTTTAGATAAGATTTTCCTCAAAAGGAGGTCACTCTCTTTGGTTACAGCTAGAGGTATGTGGACAATTTTGCTGGAAGATCTGGCTAGAAGTGTTGAGTCAATAGTGCTTTATGTAAGAGTTTTGCATCTTACTACAGCAACAGCGTTTTGCACTGCAGGCAGTTGCAGAGTAGTGAAAAATGTGGATGTTCAGGTACCAGTTGAGGCAGTGCACAGCACCCTAACTGAGTCAATAGCTGTGGTAGCTCATGTGATAGAAGTGGATAGAAATAGTAAGTAAAGCCCACAGTACCAGTTAGCTTTTCTGTGTGTTTATCTGTAGCTGCTAACCTGTGCAGAGCACAGCTCTCTGGTAAAACTCGTTTTCTGAAAGAGAAATCACAAGAAAACCTTTGTCCTGTAACAGTCCAATGGGGTGCTAAAACACAATTTCTCTGAATGTGCCCATAACCCTTTTTCGCTGTAGGAAGGACATTGGCCCTCACTGACTGTGAACACACACCTGTCCATAGGCCATGAATGCCCTAATAAATTGCCTTAACTGCCATCATCTTCCTGCAGTGCCTGAGGCTGCCCTGGCCGCCCTGCCACAGGGGGCTGCGTGTGAATCCAGCCTGGCTGCTCCAGCTGGTGAATCACAGCCCCCCAGCAGGGGTTATAGAGGCTTTCTGCATCCCCAGACACACACAGCTGTCACTGCAAGGACATGGCTTGTGGCTCCATAGGAGGCGAAGGGGAGTGCACCGCTGTCACGGTCACCGTGATGGGATGCATAGGATGCTGGAGAGTGGTGGAGCAGTGTTCATGGAGCTGTGGGACGGGGTGCAGGAGATGGTGTCCACAGAGAAGGGGACTGAGGCTTCCCCTCCCATACCCACAGCAGATCTTAAGTGAGCAGAAGCACCTTAGCTGGAGCAGATGAAGACCATGGGCAGCACCAATGTGGCGGCCTTGGGGCTGAAGGCCTCCACCTCCAGAAGGGCAGGAGCCACCCTGTGGCACTGGCTGAGCTGTGCACCTGACAGAGCAGCTGAAGGACATCAATGAACACTCCTTCAGCAGCACCCAGGTGAAGAGTGGTGAGCATCCATGCAGAGCCCTCGCAGGCACAGACGGTCCCTGCACACCCTGGCACACATCAGGCCTTTGCCTGCAGCTGCATGCCTCTTGCATGCCTCATCTCTGGCACACGTGGCCCTGGTGCACAGCCATGCACACCTGAGCTGTGCACTTCCTCTCGGCTTTGCACACAGGGCCTCTGCACACCCCTCTGCACAGGCAAAGCCTTGCACACCCCTGCCCTGCTTCAGACGTGGCCTTTGCAGGGGGCTTTGTGTGCACACTCTTGCATGCCCCTTGGCCCTTGCACATCCTTTCCCCTTTCTGCACACAGTCCCTACACCCCCCCTTGGCAGGTGCTGATGTGTCACTTTTGCACATGCAAATGTTGAAAGGATCTGAGATGCTGGAGGAAACCCAAGTAGGGCCCTGAGGGGGCCCCGGGGGATGATGGGGATCCTGGAAGGGGTGGGGGGTTTGGAACGTTGGGACCCCTNGGACACAGGGCAGGGCCAGTACCTCCCTGGCTCCTCTCCACTGCCCTGCCCTGTGTCCGGCCCTCAGGGTGTCCCTGTGTCCCTGCCTGGGTGCAGATCACCATGGAGGCCTGGGAGGGTGGCAGGGCTGGTGGCACTGCAGGCCAGCGCTGGACTACAGCCCCTGGTGCCATACCGGGCTGGACCCTGGCAGGGAGCTCTGGTACCAGCAGCAGGCGGCTGGGCTGCTGCAGGACATGGGGCAGCGGCTCAGCCTGTACCTAGACACCCTTGGGCTTGGCCTGGTCAAGGAGCGGGGATTGGTGGCCCCTTTGGTAATCAGGGAGAGCTGAAGCAGGGTGCAGGGAGGCCCAGAGCCGAGGCAGGAGCAGGAAGAGCCAAGCTCAGCTTGGGAGCATGGAGAGCCCAGCCCAGGAGCAGGGAGAGCTGGGCCCATGTTGGGAGGGATGAGAGCTCTGCCAACATGCAGGGGAGAGCCAAGCCCAGCCTGGCAGCCAGGAGAGCCCAGCTCAGGGACAGGAGAGCCAGGCACCTCCGGGCAGCAGGCAGAGTGAGGCCAGCCCAGTGCCAGGGGGATGGAGGGGAGACGAGGATCCCCCCCATACAAGTGACAGGGCAGCAGGAGCCAGTGGAAAAGGGCGCACAGACCACACAGCCCTGATGTCATTTAGCAATTGTGTCATGATCTGAGCTATTATTTTATATTTTGATTGTGAGGAAAAATCAGCCACTACTCATAGATGTTGCACAAATTTACAAAAATAACAGGCTTTATGATTTAAGCAAATTACAAAGATTTATTTCAGGGAAAGGAGACAATAACACCACCTTTAAAAGAAAAAACAAGTTTACAAGAGGAGGGAATTTATACAAATTAGTCACTTTGGGGACAGAGTTGTTAAGGAAAGAAAAACAAGAGAACAATTAAGTTTTATCTCCGACCGCCATCTCTGGCCTGTGGCTGGAAGGGNGGGGGGGGGGGGGGGGGGATGCGTAGGACCTGCCATTCCCTCTTGGATGATGTTCTCCGCTTTTTCTTTCCTCTGATGTTGTCCTGTAGCTGAAGCTCAAGTGGTAAGAGAAGGGGGGGTGAAGAGAGAGCCCGCATCTTCTCCTCTTCTCTTGGAGTTTTTATACAGCAAAAAGGAGTTCTGTCTTTTCATAAATCACTGGCACGCAGACTTGCTAAAGATGACACACAGATTTTGCCATCCCAAGAACTTCTCTTTTAATTATTGTAATCTTTCAGTCCTTGTTACCTTGCTAAATATATTACCTTTGTCTTGACCGTGTACCAGGAGGCGATGTGATTAGCGGTCTTATCTTTAGGTGCCTGTCAAGCATGATACAAAAGAGAAGCTAGTTAAGTTTGGGGTAAAAATCTGTAAATTGAGAATATGTTTGCTATATTTTTAAAAGAGCAGAAAAAATACTGATTCGAGAGACGTATTTCGTATTTTCAAAGTGTTTACATAAAATTGCAAAAAATAAAAATTGGGGTGAAAATCACATAAGAAAGAACGAGAGAGAGATACAGAAGAATGATAGGGCTCACATATCAGTGAAACAGTAAGAATTAGGTAAAACCAGGATCCGAAACTATAAAAACATCACAAGCAGGCAACAGCCTGGCCTTCAGACAGGTCTGCAAGATATCTGAAAGAGAGTGATGGGAAGGAGCACTCCCCACAGCTCCCCACAACTTATCTTGGTCACAGCCTTGAGCGCTGGGTAGAAAGACACTCAGTAATGATATTCATTGTATTAACATATTAATGAGCTATTACCACACTGAAATACACACCCGTAGGCTAGAGGGACCCCTAATAACAAAAAGCCCATGACCCTTTGAGTGACATTTTTGAGCATTGCCACTCTAAATGGGATAGAGAAGCCAGTTAACAAATCATAGAATCGTAGAATGGTTGGGGTTGGAAAAGACCTTAAAGATCATCTAATTGCAACCCCCTTGAATGGGCAGGAATACCTCCCACTAGATCAGAATGATCAAGGCCCCCTCCAACCTGGCCCTGACCACTTCCAGGGAGAGGGCATCAGCAGCTCCTCTGGACAACCTGTTCCTGTGCCTTACAGCCCTCATAGCAAAGAATTTCCTCCTAATATCTAATCTATAAACTCACTATTCAAGTTTTAAACTGTCTTTGTATAGTGCAGTGGTGTTTTGGAAGAAGGGGGGTGTCACAGTTTAACACTGGCCCGGCAATTAAACTGAATAACAGATGCTCTCTATTAATCCCCCTCTCCTCCCTGATAAGGAAAGGAGAGAGAATAAGGGAAAGAGACTTATGGGTTGGAAACTAAACTACAGAACTTTAATGAAAAAGTAATGATAAAAAAGGAAAAATTACTAAATATATACAAATATACAAATATACAGGAAAAGATTGATCCCACATTCCTCCCCCCTTTTCACCAATAACTCTCACGTCACCATGGAGGCTGCAGGGCAGCCCTGGCAAAGTCCAGGCTGGACTCCTGCAGTCAGCAGCAGTCGGGAGCTGGAGGCAGGAACACACAGATTCAGGCTGGCACGGATCAAGACCACAGGCAGATGAACGGACGGAATCCTCCCAGGATGCCGAAGCAAACAGGGAACCAGTGAAGGAAGAACAGGAAGAAGGGAAGTGGCAGGAAGGGAGCAGAAAGGTGTTGACCCTCATGATTCCTCAAATTTATACTGAGTATGACGTGTATGGGATGGAATACTCTGTTTGGTCAGTTCTGGCATCTGTCTTGTCTCGGGCCTCCCCAGAGGAGGGGTTCAGGTGGGACCTCTTTACTCCTTCTGCAGGGTAAAATGTTTTCGTCAGAGCTGAGCAGTGTCCTTGGCTCTGCACACCAATCTCTAGCAGTAACTATAAACATCGAGTGTTATCAGTCTTAGAAGCAGACACTGTCTGAGGAACTTGCTGTTAATTTCAGCAAGTACAGCTACTTGCAAGAAACTTAGCTGAAAGCAAAAGTACAAACCAGAAAATCACCTTTATCCTGGCCCAAACCAGGACAGGGGGCCATAGGGGTGGCTCCTGTGAGAAGCTGCTGGAAGCTGCCACAGTTCCAGTCTTGGGCCCACAACCCAATGCCTCTGATCTCTCTTGTTCTATCATAGTTGGACTCTGCAGCCCCCTAAACTCGAGATACTCTGAACAAATTATTATAGAATTAATTCTGTCCCAGGATTAGAAACAAGCCGAGCTTTAAATGGTAATAAAGGAGAAGGAGAAACCTTCAGAGCAGTAACCACTGGGTTGGTCATTGTCCCCCTGAGTTTACACCTGAAAGCAGTGAATTAACAGATTCTTATCTCCAGGGCCCACGGGCTTTGTGTTGAGGTTGGGTTAGCATCACCCAGCTGTGATATGTCCCCTCCCCCTGTTGCCCGAAGTAGAGACACAAACCAGAAGAGTGTCGGTTTGATCCGGTGCTTTATTAGGGGCCCCGGGAAACCTGGGGACTAAAAGTCCCAAATCAGGATTCCGAAAATCCCCCGTTTGGTTTCAGCTTTTATACCCTTTTACAATGAGACCTTCGTGCAGAATTCCAGCTACAAAACGGTAGACAAAACAGTTACATGCTTTATACAAACAATGGTAGACAGACATCCACTAACTACAAATCTCTCATGCTAGTTTAACTTAAGATATTATTTAACCGACAACCCCCNCCCTGAGGCTGCACCCACACCCCCTCCCCTCCAGACAGAACCCTCCAACTGGTAACTGCCAGAGCATCGCCCCCCACTCCCTACAATCCTGGGCTGTGCCCCCCCTGCAGGTACTGGGAGGTGATTGGAGGGGGGTGGTTATCCCAATATTGCCCAAACTGGCGGCGAGAAGCACAAGATGGAGGAGGGGGGATGGGTGCGAGGGGGGAGCTAAACTTTTCTCTGGGATGAGTGCAGTGGGATTGGAACCACCCAACTCATCTGGAGGGTAGAGGATCTGTGACTGGGTTTCCCCCAATCTCATCCAGGGGGACCCCAACTCATCCCAGGGTGGAGCTGTAATACTGGACCCCAACATCAACAGATCCATACAGGTGAGAAACCCTTTAAATGTTCTGAGTGTGGGAAGGAGTTTACCACGAGTTCCAGTTTATCACAGCATCAACGCATCCACAGAGGCGAAAGACCCTATAAGCATCTGGAGTGTGAGAAGGAGTTTACCCATAGTTCCTCATTATCAAAGCATCACCGCATCCATACATAAGAGAAGTTGTATCCGTGCACACACTGCGGGAAAACCTTCAACAATAGCAGCTCCTGGATGCCTCACCACTGTCTCCACACTGGGGAAAAACGGTACAAGTGTCCCCAGTGTGGGAAGAGCTTCACAGTCAGCTCGAGTCTCACGCAACACCTATGTGTTCATACAGGTGAACGTCCCAACAAGTGTCCCGAGTGTGGGAAGAGTTTCAGTCAACGCTCCCATTTGATGACCCATCAATGCTTCCATACCAGTTAAAAACATTAAAGCTACAGCCAGTGCAAGATGAGATTTTACTGGAAATTAGATTTCATCTGTCATTACTTGAACCATCACAGCAATCTTCAAATATGAACGGTCCAGTTGACCTAATTTTCCAGGCTCCATCACACTAATGATGCTTTCTTAAGCTTCTTGTGAACAACAAAATCAAGTCAGCTCAGGAACCACTTCATGTCCCATCCAAAATTTGAGTTTTAATATTTATTACAGCATCATGACGGCTTTTTTACCAAATAAGGAGAAAACAGAGAAGTATTTACATTTGTGTCACCCTCCTAAAGGGATGTGGCAGGATGGGTTCCTGGACACTTCTCCTGCACAGCAGGTTGGCAGTGCAGCTGAGGGAGCAGTAGAAGAGGGAGGCAGCAGACCACAGGACAATGCTGACAGCAACAGAGCAGGATCATCTCTACTACACAGCTTTTAAATACTTCCAGGGCTGGTGGTTACACCACCTTCCTGGGCAGACCATTCTGACACCTAACTACAGGTACATCTCCTACAAGGGATGTGTGACACAACTCTTCTTCTTTTTATTCTTCACTACAGCTGAATACTGTCTCCGGACCATCATGTCCTACGACCGCTTCGTGGCCACCTGCAAACCCCTGCACTACGGGACACTCCTGGGCATCAGAGCTTGTATCCAAATGGCAGAAGCTGCCTGGGGCATTGGGTTTCTCCATGCTCTGCTGCACGCAGCCAATTTCGAGCACAGACCCTATGAAGAGAGGCTGAGAGAGCTGGGCTGTTCAGCCTGAAGAAGAGGCGGCTCAGGGGAGACCTCATCGCTCTCTACAACTCCCTGAAAGGAGGCTGTAGTGAGGTGGGAGTTGGTCTCTTTTCCCAGACGACTTTCAACAAGACAAGAGGACACAGTCTTAAGTTCTGCCAGGGGAAGTTTAGGTTAGATATTAGAAAGAATTTCTTTACAGAGAGGGTGATCAGGCATTGGAATGGGCTGCCCGATGAGGTGGTAGATTCTCCATCCCTGGAGACATTTAAAAAGAGACTGGATGTGGCACTCAGTGCCATAGTCTAGCAACCGCAGCGGTGGGTCAAGGGTTGGACTTGATGATCTCTGAGGTCCCTTCCAACCCAGCTAATTCTATGATTCTATGAATACATTTTCCCTGCCCCTCTGCCAGGGCAATGCCCTGGACCAGTTCTTCTGTGAAATCCCCCAGATACTCAAGCTCTCCTGCTCACACTTGCACCTCAGGGATCTTGCGCTTATTGTGGTCAGTGCCTGTTTAACATTTGGCTGTTTTGTTTTCATTGTGGTGTCATATGTGGAGATCTTCAGGGCCATGCTGAGGATCCCCTCTGAGCAGGGACAGCACAAAGCCTTTTCCATGTGCCTTCCTCACCTGGCCATGGTCTCCCTGTTTATCAGCACTGGCATCTTTGCCTACCTGAAGCCCCCCTCCACCTCCTCCCCATCCCTGGACCTGGTGGCGATAGTTCTGTACTCGGTGGTTCCTCCAGCAGTGAACCCCCTCATCTGCAGAATGAGGAACCAGGAGCTCAAAGTTTTTCTGAGGAAAAAGCCAGGGGTTTTCAGCAGCCATAGGGTGCCTCCTGTCTTCTGCAAATGACTCACAGTGTGTCAGGACATTCCAAGTCTGTCTTCCTTTATATTTTTTTCCTTTTTCTTCATCTTTGGGTTTTTTGACTATGGGCCTAATTTCAGCATACCAGGTGGGCTGCATCTATCTAACAGGGGACTCTAGCCCATAAGTTGGCGGAGTTGATAAGGAGGGCTTGAAACTAGGCTTGAAGGGGGAAGGGGTTGTAACCGGGCTCTCCAGAAAGGAGCCCAAGGGTGGACAGCCCAAGTTAAGAGAAAAATCAGCAGCCCAGCTGAAGTGCATGTACACCAATGCACGCAGCATGGGCAACAAACAGGAGGAGCTGGAAGCCATTGTGCAACAGGAAAGCTATGATGTAGTCACTATCACGGAAACGTGGTGGGATGACTCCCATGACTGGAGTGTTGCCATGGGTGCCTACAGGCTCTTCAGAAGGGACAGACAGGGTAGGAGAGGTGGAGGGGTAGCCCTGCATGTTAGAGAGTCTCTTGACTCTGTAGAAGTGGAAGTCAGTAATAATACAGTGGAGTGCCTGTGGGTCAGAAACAGGGGGAAGGCCAACAAGGCTGATATCCTGGTGGGAGTCTGTTACAGACCACCCAATCAGGAGGATGAGGGTGATGAACTCTTTTACAAGCAGCTGGCAGATGTTTCAAAATCGTCGTCCCTTGTTCTCATGGGTGACTTTAACCTGCCAGACATCTGCTGGGAACTCCACACCGCAGAGAGGAGGCAGTCTAGGAGATTCCTACAGTGTATAGAGGATAATTTCCTGATGCAGCTGGTAAATGAGATCACCAGGGATGGAGCCCCGCTTGACCTTCTTTTCACAAACAGAGAGGGGCTGGTGGGAGATGTAGTGGTCAGTGGATGTCTGGGACTCAGCGATCATGAAATAATAGAGTTTTCAATACTCAGGGATACAAGGAGGGTCATCAATAAAACCTCTAGGTTGGACTTCTGGAGGGCAGATTTTGGCCTATTCGGAAGACTAGTTCAGAGTATATACCCTGGGAAACAGCCCTTGAAAACAAAGGGGTCCAGGAGGGATGGACATACTTCAAGGAGAAAGTTTTGAAAGCACAGGAGCAGGCTGTCCCAGTGCGCTTCTGTGAAGGATAACAAAAAGTCCTTCTACAGATACATCAATGGCAAAAGGAGGGGCAAGGAAAACATCCATTCTTTACTGGACATGGGTGGGAATATAGTTATCAAAGATGAATAAAAGGCTGAGGTATTTAACACCTTCTTTGCCTCAGTTTTCAACAGTGAGAGAGGTTATCCTGAGGACAGCTGGCTTCTGGATCTTATAGAAGGTGACAAGAATCTAAAAAGCCCCCCTGTAATCCAGAAGGACACAGTCAGGGACTGTCAGGAACTGCTTGGATCCCCACAAGTCTATAGGACCAGATGGGATCCACCCAAGGGTGATGAGAGAGCTGGCAGAAGAACTCGCCAAGCCCCTATCATCTACCAACAGTCCTGGCTCACTGGGGACATCCCAGATGATTGGAAGGTGGCGAATGTCAAGCCAAACCACAAAAAGGGCCGGAAGGAGGACCCGGGAAACTACAGGCTCGTCAGCCTGACCTCAGTGTCTGGCAAGGTCATGGAGCNATTCAAACTATTCAGGCACATTAGTCAAAATTTAAACTGGACTCGAGACAATTAGCTCGGGCCCCACGTTGGACGCCAATAAATCTGTCACGGTTTAACACTGGCCCGGCAATTAAACCGAGAAACAGATTTTATATTAATCCCCCTCTCCTCCCTGATAAGGAAAGGAGAGAGAATAAGGAAAAGAAACTCACGGGTTGGAAACTAAACTACAAAACTTTAATGAAACAGTAATGATAAATAGGTGAAATTACTAAATATATACAAATATACAAATATACAGGAAAAGATTGATCCCACGTTCCTCCCCCCTTTCCCCCAATAACTCTCACGTCACCACGGAGGCTGCAGGGCAGCCCTGGGAAAGTCCAGGCTGGACCTGGGGTCAGGAACAGTCGGGAGCTGGAGGCAGGAACACACAGATTCAGGCTGGCACGGATCAGGACCACAGGCAGACGGACGGATGGAATCCTCCCAGGATGCCGAAGCACACAGGGAACTGATGAAGGAAGGCAGGAAGGAGGGAAAGGAGAGGAAAAGGGGAAAAAGGAAAAGGTGTCGACCCTCGTGATTCCCCAAATTTATACTGAGTATGACGTGTATGGGATGGAATACTCTGTTTGGTCAGTTCTGGCATCTATCTTGTCTCGGGCCTCCCCAGAGGAGGGGTTCAGGTGGGACCTCTTTACTCCTTCTACAGGGTAAAATGTTCCTCAGAAGCGAGAAGCGTCCTTGGCTTTGCATACCAGTCTCTAGCAGTAACTATAAACATCCAGTGTTATCAGTCCTAGAAGCAGACACTGTCTGAGAAACTTCTGTTAATTTCAGCAAGTGCAGCTACTTACAAGAAACTTAGCTGAAAGCAAAAGTACAAAATAGAAAATCACCTTTATCCTGGCTCAAACCAGGACAATCCCTTATGTTATTGCCTTTCCCCTGCTCTTGTAAATCTGTTTCCATTTTTTTAAAAAGTCCAACTTTAAGTCTCTCATCTTTGTTCCACTTTTATCTTCCCCTTAGGAAGGGGGGGATGATGGTAATAGAGAATAATCCCGGTTTTTGGTCCACCCAAACTGCTAAGCCATGACACTAGCTGTTTTTTTCAATCCCCAAAAAGTCACTTGGGCAGGAGTCTGAACAGCTCTCTATTACTGATGCTGTCACTGTCTCTCCTTGAGTAATGGCATCAAGTCACAGTACAAGAGGCTGAGTTTACAAGTTTTTAGATAAGATTTTCCTCAAAAGGAGGTCACTCTCTTTGGTTACAGCTAGAGGTATGTGGACAATTTTGCTGGAAGATCTGGCTAGAAGTGTTGAGTCAATAGTGCTTTATGTAAGAGTTTTGCATCTTACTACAGCAACAGCGTTTTGCACTGCAGGCAGTTGCAGAGTAGTGAAAAATGTGGATGTTCAGGTACCAGTTGAGGCAGTGCACAGCACCCTAACTGAGTCAATAGCTGTGGTAGCTCATGTGATAGAAGTGGATAGAAATAGTAAGTAAAGCCCACAGTACCAGTTAGCTTTTCTGTGTGTTTATCTGTAGCTGCTAACCTGTGCAGAGCACAGCTCTCTGGTAAAACTCGTTTTCTGAAAGAGAAATCACAAGAAAACCTTTGTCCTGTAACAGTCCAATGGGGTGCTAAAACACAATTTCTCTGAATGTGCCCATAACCCTTTTTCGCTGTAGGAAGGACATTGGCCCTCACTGACTGTGAACACACACCTGTCCATAGGCCATGAATGCCCTAATAAATTGCCTTAACTGCCATCATCTTCCTGCAGTGCCTGAGGCTGCCCTGGCCGCCCTGCCACAGGGGGCTGCGTGTGAATCCAGCCTGGCTGCTCCAGCTGGTGAATCACAGCCCCCCAGCAGGGGTTATAGAGGCTTTCTGCATCCCCAGACACACACAGCTGTCACTGCAAGGACATGGCTTGTGGCTCCATAGGAGGCGAAGGGGAGTGCACCGCTGTCACGGTCACCGTGATGGGATGCATAGGATGCTGGAGAGTGGTGGAGCAGTGTTCATGGAGCTGTGGGACGGGGTGCAGGAGATGGTGTCCACAGAGAAGGGGACTGAGGCTTCCCCTCCCATACCCACAGCAGATCTTAAGTGAGCAGAAGCACCTTAGCTGGAGCAGATGAAGACCATGGGCAGCACCAATGTGGCGGCCTTGGGGCTGAAGGCCTCCACCT